>PVIC010004908.1:8852-61575 GCA_004025085.1 Thryonomys swinderianus | reverse complement strand
GCCTGTCATCCCAGCACTCGGGAGGCAGAGACAGGAGGATTGCTGAGTTCACGGCGGCTTGCCTGGGCACCATAGTGAGCTCAGGGCCAGCCTGAACTATAAAGCGAGACCCTGTCTCAAAAGCAAAAAAAAGAATGGGATAATGGACAAGCCATTCTGGAAAATAAAAGCCACTTGTGGACAAAACCAATGAAGATATGGATCCTATGTGAAGGAAATTAGTATGAAAGGGACAAATAGGGTAACTCAAAATATAAAGCAACAGAGCCTTAGAATATTCATAACTGAAGTTGTAGATAAGATGCTGCTTTCATTTTGTAAGCGTAATGAGGATAGGGCCGGAGGGTTAGCTCAGTGGTTCCGGCACCTGCCTCGCAAGCGCAAGGTCCTGAGTTCGATCCCGGTAACCACATACAATGCTGGGCGTGGAGTCTCATGCCCACCAGCAATCAATACCACATACCACAGTGCCGGGTGTGGTGGCTCATGCCTGTAATCCCAGCACTCGGGAGGCAGAGACAGGAGGATTTCTGAGTTCGAGGCTTGCCTGGACTACATAGTGAGCTCAGAGCCAGCCTGAACTACAAAGCAAGACCCTGTCTCAAAAAGATAAAAAAAGAGTAATGAGGATAAAATGATCAGGCAGACTGTAAGGTGGTAAGGAGGCCCTTTGTGGTTATTCTCCACAGATATTTGTACCCCTGGTCAAAATGGATAATGCAGTAGTAACTGTAAATGTCACCAGCCTCTGCTAATAGTTCCTTTTTTTTTTTTACCCAGAACTGAGGATCAAACTCAGGACTTTGCACTTGTCAGGCAGGTGGTGCCACCTCTGAGCTACATCCTGGCCCAGCCTCGGCCAAAAGAGCTTCTGCTCAACTCAGCAGCCATCTTTACTAGGGAACATCTGACTGACCCCTGCAATTTGGAAGCACTACTTATTTTAAATAGAACAGTGAACTTTCATTTCTGTCTTACCTCCTTTAGTTTTCCACAAAGCCAACTCCAAGTGAATCAGCTATCCAGCTAATATAAAGAACATGAGGACTAGAGATTTAGCTCAGTGGTTCCAGCACCTGCCTAGCAAGCACAAGGTCCTAAGTTCTAATTCCTGGGAGCAACATACCACAATACTGGGCATGGTGACTCACACCCACCAGCAGTCAGTACCACACACTACAATGCTGGGCATGGTGGCTCACGCCTGTAATCCCAATACTTGGGAGGCAGAGACAGGAGGATTGCTGAGTTTGAGGCTTCCCTGGGCTACATAGTGAGCTCAGGGCCAGCCTGACCTACAAAGCGAGAGCCTGTCTCAAAAAAAAAAAAAAAAAACCATGAAATTTTGCTGTAGGTTGAACTGTGGATTTTTGTTTGTTTTTAGCTTTTATTTATTTATTTTTTATTTTTGAGACAGGGTCTCGCTTTGTAGTTCAGGCTGGCCCTGAACTCATTATGTAGACCAAGTTAGCCTTGACTCAAGGCAGTCCTCCTGCCTCTGCCTCCCAAGTATTGGGATTACAGGTGTGATCCACCATGCCCGGCACTGTGGTATCTGGTACCAGGGATCAAACTCAGGACCTTGCACTTGCCAGGTAGACAGCAGAACCACTGAGCTAAATCCCCAGCCAAACTCTGAACTTCTCAAGAGACCAACCTTTTGAGACACATAAGATACACTCACACACAAAGCCACCTGTGAAAATGGAGAGAGAGACTGAAATGACAGTGCCTTTATAAGCAATACCAAGAATGGTCAAAAGCCACCAAAAGTTGAGAGTAAGGGTGAGGGTTCTTCCCTAGAGTTTTCAGAGGAGCACAGCCAGCACTTCCATTTCAGAATTGTGGAGAGAACACATTTCTGCTCTTTTAAACAACTCAGTTTGTGGTATTTTGTTCAGCAACCCTAGAAAACTAACAGACTTAAAATCAGAAAGCCTGATATAGTACCCAACAAAGTCATCATTCTGCTTAACTGATGTAGGACATTTCACGGGCCCTCAACAGAACCTGTGTCGTCTTCTTAGTACAAAGAGTCTTTATTCTGACCTATTGGGAAAGGTCTGTAAATTTTTTTTTGTAGTATCAGAGATCCAACTCAGGACCTTGTCCTTGCAAGACTGTTGCCCTAACCACTGACCTAAATCCCAGGCCAAAGATCTGTAATTTTAAAAGAAAAAGTGGGGGCAAAGCACTTACAAAACCATAAAATATGGTATTACTTCAATCAAACGGTAAGAATGGAACCTCCAACAGAGGAGAAAGCCTTTCAATTTCAGTGGAGAAAATCATCAACATCAAACTCAAATAACATCTTTCAAATGGACTGAGAAGACTGAGCAATAATCAGAAACTTTAAACAATGGAGGTTTATATGGAGAATTACCTGAGTTTTTTAAAATCAATAAATATAATCATTATACATAAAAATGAGAAAACTTGTGCCCAGTTCTTAAAGGTAAAACAAATATCTATACAGATTTCCTCTCTTCAAATTCTAGACAAAATAGGCCTCTTATTCTTTTGCCTAATCAACCCAAATCTACTTCTTTTTTCCATGTAGTCTTGACCATGTTCCGGAAAATAAGACCTAGCTGGAAAGCAATCAACCTTGATAACTAGATATAATAAAAAAATGTCAGGGCCGGAGATTTAGCTCAGTGGTTCCGGCGCCTGCCTCCCAAGCCCAAGGTCCCGAGTTCAATCCCAGTAACCACACAGAATGCTGGGCGTGGTGATTCACGCCCACCAGCAATCAATACCACATACCACAGTGCCAGGCATGGTGGCTCACACCTGTAATCCCAGCACTTGGGAGACAGAGACAGGAGGATTGCTGAGTTGGCGGCGGCTTGCCTGGGCTACATAGTGAGCTCAGGGCCAGCCTGAACTACAAAGCGAGACCCTGTCTCAAAAAATAAATAAATAAAATAAAAAATGTCAGGCCAGGGATTTAGCTCAGTGGTTCTGGTGTCTACCTGGCAAGCACAAGGTCCCGAGTTCAACCTCCAGTACCACATGCCACAATGCTGGGCATGGTGGCTCACGCCTGTAATCCCAGCACTCAGGAGGCAGAGGCAGTAGGATTCCTGTGAGTTCAAGGTTTGCCTGGGCTACATAGTGAGTTCAGGGCCAGCCTGAATTACAAAGCAAGACCCTGTCTCAAAAAAATAAAAATAAAAATTAAGGGGCTAGAGATTTATCTCAGTGGTTCCGGCACCTGCTTCGCAAGGGCAAGGTCTAGAGTTTGATCCCCGGTAACCACATACAATGCTGGATGTGGTGACTTACGCCCACCACCAGCAGTCAGTACCACATACCACAGCGCTGGGCAGGCATGGTGGCTCACACCTGTAATCCCAGCACTCAGGAGGCAGACAGGAGGATTGCTGAGTTCGAGGCTTGCCTGGGCTACAATAGTGAGCTCAGGGCTAGCCTGAACTACAAAACAAGACCCTGTCTCAAAAAAAAAATTTTTTTTTTAAATGCCAGCCCAAATCAGCCTGTCCTGATTGGCTATCATCAATGAACCAAATAACAAAAATACCACATTTAAACACATCAAATTATTCCCTAGTTAGGCTCCGCCTGGGGTTCTAAGCACAATATTTGCTTGCTTAGTCATGTTAGTCACCATCAGCTGATGCTGACAGTGATTCATTCAGACTGGCTGGCAACCAGATGATTGTTACATAAACACTAATACTCCTAGTAACTGTAAATGACTTTTCTAGTGAAGGTGTCATTATAAATATTACCCCGTGGCCTTTTTTGGCAATTTATTCCACAGGAGGAAAGAATATGTTTACAGGAATTCCTGAAACTCACAATTACACCTTCTAATAAGATGAACTTCATTCCTTACCACACCTTTTATTGGTACTCAGGGGAAAAGTTGGGATTGGAGGCTTTGGGGATCATTTGGGTTGATCTTCATTTTACTTATGTCTAGAAAAGTTTTAAGTTCACATTATTAGCTCAGGATAAACTCAAAATAGTATCTTGAGTAAGACAGTATCTCAGTGTTGTTTTTGGTTGGTTTGGGT
The DNA here is from genome assembly GCA_004025085.1 of Thryonomys swinderianus. Taxonomy (NCBI): domain Eukaryota; kingdom Metazoa; phylum Chordata; class Mammalia; order Rodentia; family Thryonomyidae; genus Thryonomys; species Thryonomys swinderianus. The sequence continues at coordinate 57,529 of PVIC010004908.1, read as the reverse complement.
TTTTTTTTAATCTTTATTGGTATATTGTATATACACATCATAATCACACTCAATATTGGGAAGATTTGAGGTTTTTTTTGAGACAAGGTCTCACCTTGTACTCCAGGCTGGCCTTGAACCTAAGGCTATCCTCCTGCCTCAGCCTCCTTGGTCTGGGATTATAGGACTGCACCACTACCTACCTTCTCAGTGTTGTTTTAACTTGCATTCCACTAATGGCCAGGGATGTTAAAACATTTTCTCATATATCTATTGGCCTTCTGTTAAATATAGCATTTTTAATACTCCTAGATCATAAGTCAGTTAACAAAAAGAAACTTAATGAGATTTTATTTTACTTGGCTGACTTTTCCCCAAATTTGGAAAGTATAACCCCTAAAAATCAAGAGCCATCAAAAGCCACAAAAAAGGTGTGTGGCTATTCTTTTTTTTTTTTTTTTTGCTTTTGAGACAGGGTCTCGCTTTGTAGTTCAGGCTGGCCCTGAGCTCACTATGGTGCCCAGGCAAGCCGCCGCGAACTCAGCAATCCTCCCGTCTCTGCCTCCCAAGTGCTGGGATGACAGGCGTGAGCCACTACATCTGGCATTGTGGTATGCGGTGTTGATTGTTGGTGGGCGTGTCTCCACGACCAGCATTATATGTGGTCACCGGGGACCTAACTCAGGACCTTGCGCTTGGGAGGCAGGCGCCGGAACCACTGAGCTAACCCTCTGGCCCCGTGTGGCTATTCTTGATTGGTGATACTTACTGTAAATAATCTCGATTCATGTTAGCACTAAAATACAGGAGCCAAAAGAAGCAAAAGTTCAATTTTATACTGAGAAACAAACATGAGAGGCAGCACAGCATAATACATAACCATAATACACTGGCTTGTCTCAACTATGTCACATATCAGATGAACTGGATGACTACCAGGAGATATGATTTTGTATCTCTATAATCATAGATTTTCATATACTTTCTAGTTAGGAATATAAAAAAATGCCAAATTTGAGATAGAAGAGACCTATACCACGATACTAAATACCAATGACAAACATTCATTTTTCACCCACATCAGCTGCTCTCAGAGTAGCCAGGCTGGGCATTAAGTCTTCATAAGCGGCACCAGCGCCTTCTCAGGGGCTACCCTACTTCTGCTCACAGCCTCTCCATCTTGCCTTCCGCCCCATTTTCCCACCTTATTTAATCCTACCCATACCTTACCATTCTTGAAAAACACTGATCTTTTCCATTTATAAAGACCCACCTTCCCACTTCTTTTAAAGACTGGACTCCCTGTTGGCCATTTTATTTTTGCAGTACGGAAAATTAAATCCAGGACTTCACACTAAGCAACATCCCCAAGTTTGGGGGGCGGTTTCTGTTTTTTGTTGGTGGTGGTTTTTTAAAGCTTTGAGACAGATGCCCAGGCTGGGACTGAATTTGCAATCCTCCTGCCTCAACTTCCCAGAATGCTGGGTTTACAACCATGTATATGCCACCACACCACTGGCTGCTAAACTAAAATACACTCCTGGTCTTTCAGAGTACGCCACTTTACCAATGTCCTTACCACATAGCCTTTGGCTACATCGACTTTTAACCCCAGAGTACCTGCTTTGTCCATTTTCTCTAGTCCGGGACTGCCTAGCATTAATAAATGTCACAAATAACCCAGCCTGCTGCCAATTCATTTATCTTCCTGCGACACCATTTGCTTACTCCAAAATCCCTAGGGGCCTCCTCCCACTACTCAAAAGGCAATAAACTATGCAAGTAAAAATAGATCCACTGCTAAAAATAGAACAGCGACTATTTAGGAAAATCTGAAATTATTTATCTGGGAAACATCCAACATCAAAAACATGAGCAAAGAAAAAATGCCACCAGAGCTGCCAGGTCCAATTGTTGGCTAAGGGTAAAGTTTCTTGTTCTGAATACCTCTCCTACCCTTCATAGCTACACACCCACACGCACTATTGTCCCATCCTTTATAGTTACCCACACCCACATGTTATCAACCAGCTTGTTCTTGATGAGTTTATAACAAAATAATTTTCATAAAGTTATGGTAATCACACCATAAAAAATCTTGTTTCGGGCTGGAGGGTTAGCTCAGTGGTTCCGGCGCCTGCCTCGCAAGCGCAAGGTCCTGAGTTCAATCCCCGGTAACCACATATAATGCTGGGTGTGGAGACGCACGCCCACCAACAATCAACACCGCATACCACAATGCCGGACGTGGTGGCTCACACCTGTAATCCCAGCACTCGGGAGGCAGGGACAGGAGGACTGCTGAGTTCGCGGTGGCTTGCCTGGGCACCATAGTGAGCTCAGGGCCAGCCTGAACTACAAAGCGAGACCCTGTCTCAAAAAGCAAAAAAAAAAAATCTTGTTTCTTTGCCCTTGTCCGAACCCTGTATTAAAAAAAAGAACCCTGTTTACAAAAACAAAAAAAAAAAAGGGAACTAAGAAACTAGGACATACGTATAATCTCAGCTACTTATGACCCTAAAGCAGGAGATCCAAGTTTGAGCTAAGCCCAAGCAATTTACCAACACCCCGTCCCTAAATAAATAAATAAATGTTCAAAGGGCTGGAGATCTACCTCAGTGCAAAAATCCTGGGTTCAATCCCCAGTTTTTAAATAAATACATAAGGCTGAGGATATAGCATAGCAGAATACCCTAGGTTCAGAAGAGGGATGGATGCTTTTTTGGCTAAGTCTTTTCCAAGTTAATGCCCAGGAAGTGAGGATCCTCCCTGCCCCCAAACTGGCAGACCATTAATTACTGGTCTGTGTACAAAAACATCACCAGTCAGGCCTAGTCTGAGCTCTTTACCCTTTACCAGGGCTACGATTCTATCTATTCACATAATATGATACATTTCAAGCTCAGAGCAACCAAGCTCAAGTCACAAAACGCTTAATGAAATAAAATAGCTACCTTTGTATCATTAAGAAACTGTCTTTGCCCTGCACTTGACATTTAACATTTTCATGGTAACTGGCAAAGGTTAATGAGAAACCCTTGGAATTGTATTATTACATGGTACACTCCTGTGGCTCCAAGGGCCACAACTGGCAGATGCAGGTGTACCAGGTCCTCATGACAGAAAAGTGCCAACACCCACTACTACAGAGTAGAATGCCACTCCAGCAAAGAGTAGGAGAGGGGCAACAAAATGTGGAGCAAAAGGTAAGATTAACTCCACCTGGACACAAGAGAATTTTATCAACAATTTAGAAACTGAAATTTAGGGGCTTGGAGACTCAAAAATAAAAACACTGACAACAAAACACAAAAACTGGTGCCAAAGATATGAAGCAAATCTAACAATTCTGCACTTAATTCAGAGAGGGAATTCAAATCCAATACTTCAGCTTTTAAACTAAAAATATACTCCTTGTCTTCAGGAAGACAAGCAAAACCCAGATCTACAAGTCTCCTTCCACTTCTCCAGTACAGCTAAGACAAGTGGAGAATCCTGGGTTTTGTTCTGTGGTATTGGATATGGATTTCTACCACTGAGCTATACCCTTAGCCCTTTTTTTTATTTTTTATTTTTATTTATTTATTGAGACAGGGTCTTGCTTTGTAGTTCAGGCTGGTCCTGAGCTCACTGTGTACCCCAGGCAAACCTCAAACTCACAGCAATCCTGCCTCTGCCTCCCAAGTGCTGGGATTACACATGTGAGCCACCACGCACGGCATGATGGTATGTGGTACTGATTGCTGGTAGAAATGAGTCACCATGCCCGGTGTTGTGGTATGTGGTTATTGGGGATCAAACTCGGGACCTTGCACTTGCAAGGTGGACACCAGGATCACTGAGCTAAATCCCCGGCCCAGCCCTTTTTTAAGAGTTTCACGAATTTGCTCAAGCAGACTTCAAACCCATGATCCTCCCATCTCAGCCTCCCAAGTAGCTGGAATTACAGATGTGTGCCAATTGCACTCAGCTGCAAATTCTATTTTGTAATCTTACAAAATAGCTTATATGCAATAAATAAAAATGTTTAGGAGTCCCCATAACGTAACTTTGATTTTTCAATCCCTGGTACTATTAAAAAAAAAAAGTAACTGTGGTTGAACTGTCAATGATGACAATACTGTATACAATAAGGATTATCTGAGCTTCACAGAACATTATCACATAGTGATCAAAGTGAAGTTCTGAATTCAAGGGTTCATATCTTAACTTCACAACTTACTTGCTGTTTGATCTTGATATAACCAAACCCTGTAATCTCATTTATAAAATGGAGCTACTAATTTTACCTATCTAGGGTTGTTATAGAGTAAAATGAACCCAGATTGTAGTTCAGTAGTACAGCTTGTGCTCAACATGTACAAAGAACTAAAGTTAATCCCAGCACCAAAATTGAAAATATGTGCACATGGAGTAGTAGCTAACATTTATTAGATGTCTACGAAGTAAAATGATAAATTCCATAAATTTGCTAAATATAACACAGAAAACACTGGGGGTACCAATCTCAAACCACATTCCTATACAAGTGTCGACCACTTGCATACAGTATACCACTAATATAAAATCTCAAAGATAAGGAAAATATCTTTGTTTTCTTCAAGGAAGTACACAGTGGGACCTTGGTTGTGGGAGCTCTTCTGAGGATGATTCAGATGAGGTCACAACTCCCATTTCAAGGCAGCGAAGCTCTTTGCCTAAAATGTTTTGTCTGCAGTACTTAGCATAGAACTTAGGGCCTTAAGCATTCTAAGTGAGCTATAACTCTAAGTCCAGAGTATGTTTTAATTTGAATGGACTATTACAGTAATAATCCAGGACCTTCTTCCTTCCTTGACCCCCTATGTATCAAAGAGATGATTACAGTTCTTTCTTTTTTTTGAGACAGGGTCTCACTTTGTAGTTCAGGCTGGCCCTGAGCTCACTATGTAACCCAGGCAAACCTTGAACTCAGCAATTCTCCTGGCTCTGCCTTCAGTGCTGGGATTATAGGTGAGAGCCATCACACCCAGCACTGTGGTATATAGTACTGACTGCTGGTGGGCGTGAGTCACCACACCCAGTATTGTTGTATATGGTTATCATTGAACCAGGGACCTTGTACTTGCTAGGCAGGTGCCCGAACCACTGAGCTAAATCTCTGGCCCTTTCTTTTGCTTTTTTTTTTTTTTTTTGAGGTTGTTTTGCTATGTAGTTCAGCCTAGTTTCAACTTACCTGCCTTAATGCCTCGGCCTCCCAAATGCTAGGGTTACAAGTTGAGATTACAGGCAGAGGGCTACGGGGCAACCATATATATAATATTATTATATAATGTATATAATACATACATATACACACACAAACATATATATGTATATATACATATATTTTAGACAGAATCTCACTTCGCGTACTTTAGGCTTGCCTTGAGCTCACTATATGTAGCCCAGGCAAGCCTCGAACTCAGCAATCCTCCTGCCTCTGCCTCCTGAGTGCTGGGATTACAGGCGTGAGCCACCATGCCCCACATTGTGGCATATGGGACTAATTGCTGATGGGTTTTGATTCACCACGCCCAGTATGTGGTATGTAGTTATTGGGGATCGAACTCAGGACCTTGTGCTTGCAAGGCAGGCGCCAGAACCACTGAGCTGAATCTCCCGGCCCAAGGGGCAACTATATTTTAAACACGTTAGTAAAACTCAGGGGTTCTTAGTTTTTATGTATTTCAAACGAGAGTGCCAATATGTCTGTAAGATTTCATACTAACCACAACTTTGCTAGATCTCAAAATCATCCTTAAAATTCCTAAGGTTGAATTTGTGATTGTCTCACCCTGGGCTCAAGTGTTCTCGTTTTACATACCACCTGCTCATTTCCCCACCTCCCACAATCTCACAGCTGTTAGAATGAAACCTTTTGCCACTGCTTGGACCAAGTGTCTCTTACTAGCAAACCCCTACCCTTAAGTACAGTTTTGTTTCCTACACTTAAGATTCCTATAGATATTCTTCAAGTCCTTCAAATGTTTTTCCTTATCCTGTTAACACTAAGTCTGCATAGCAGCGTTAAAACATACCATGCTATCCTACATTTTTACATTTCATAACTGCAGTGACTATGTATCTTAATATGAAATAAATGGCTTAGGGCAGTAAGAGACTAATTGTCCACCCATGAATATCACTGAGTCATTGGGAATCTACCTGGTTACTTTCTCGGTTTTGAAATTACTTAATTCCTAACACTAACCTTTTTTTTTTTTTTTTTTAGACAAGCCTCAAACTCTCCATCCCTCTGCCTCAAGTGCTGGAATTACTAGCATTATGACACAATGTCCAACCTACATATTTTATAGTTTGTATAAGATGGTTATCCATTTTTCACAGGTTATATAGTGTAAAGTCATTCAATGCTTAATCTAGAAAGAACTTGGGGTCTAAATGGGTCCCAATGTTTCTTTACATTATTAAACAAGCCTGACTTCATTAAATTTCTCAGAAGGGTGTGATGGTTCGTCCATGGAATCTCAGCACCCTGAGAGGTCGAGGCAGGAGGACTACAAATTTGGCCCACCCTGAGAAATCTAGAGAAACAATGTCTCTAAATAAAAAATATTAAGTGGGCTGAGGATTTAACTCGGTGTGAAGAACCTGGGTTCAATTTCTAGTACCAAAGAAAGAAAAAAGAATTTTTTTTTTTTTGAGACAGGGTCTCCCTTTGTAGTTCAGGCTGGCCCTGAGCTCACAATGAAGCCCAGGCAAGCCGCCGCGAACTCAGCAATCCTCCTGTCTCTGCCTCCCGAGTGCTGGGATGACAGGCGTGAGCCACCACGCCCGGCATTGTGGTATGCGGTGTTGATTGTTGGTGGGCGTGCGTCTCCACACCCAGCATTATATGTGGTTACCGGGGATTGAACTCAGAACCTTGCACTTGCGAGGCAGGCACCAGAACCACTGAGCTAACCCTCCGGCCCAAGAATTGATTTCTTGCCTCTTCAAATTATGGGGTGAGGCAGGGAATTGTAGTTTTCAACTGACTTCAGGCAACATCATCATTTCTAATATGTATGACTTTTCTTAAAGCTTACCGACACCGTCCTCCAGTTGATACCAGTGTATTAAGGAACATCAATCATTAAAGGCAAACAATATTATTAGGTGATCAATTATAAAGAATATAAAAACAAGTTAGAAGGTTAAAGGAAGAAAAGTGACATGTTAGTAACATCAACATTCCTTGTTTTATACTTCTGAGGATTTGAAGTCAAGAGATTTCAGTTTCAAAGCCATAGCATCAAATCATCCCCTCACTTAGGTGCTTTGTTCCACCTTCGCAAGAGCAGTCTACTTACCTGACTTTTCACCATCCTGCAGAAAATGCACATAAACCCAAAGGGTTACTAGAATCCACTATTCCTTAAAAGCCCTAATTTTAAGGATCCATGATATCAAAAAAATGAGGACAGTGGTCCCTGTAACATTAAAAATTTTAATGTACAAGCACCAATTTAACACAGAAAACATTCTCCACCCACTAATTCATTCCATTTAGATGACAAAAACATTTAACATAAGACAAGTGCATTGACAATTAGAAAAAGTTCTTTCTTTTTAGTAGAAGTGAACTTGAGGGAATGGTTTATACAGTTCTGATGACAGTTAAAACTTAGAATCTTCAGTGCTGGAGGGCTTTCCCAACCCATGAGTCATTTCAGATATGGATTGTTAATACATTCCTACCATACTGAAGGGTCGTTATTTCACAAAATACTAGTTTAATGCCTCAGAGCAAATCTGTGAACACAAGTAGTTCAAATTGCCTCATATTTCTGTTATCTCCAGAATGCACCATCTAGTCGTTTATTCTTCACCTCAATTTATCTTCCTTTAAACCCTACCCCATTTTCAATATCTTTATCCCCTAAGGAATTCCAACACTGAGGCCTTCAGGTCCTACTCACAGATAGAACACAGTCCTCACCAAAATGCCCAGAAAGGCCTGATACAGTTCTACACTTGATCTTAGCCAAAAGGCCGAGAAGCGATCAGTTCTGTTGACAATTAAAGCTCTGTTAACTGTCAGTTAAGAGAGGTTCAAGGGTGACTTGCTGTGTAAACAGAGGTGGCTTTTTTTTAAAGAAAATTAAGCTTAAGAGCCCCTTCCAAATTAATGTATTCATACAGCCAGTTACATTCGTGTAAAATTTGCAAAACTGTATTTTAAATTCATTTTTTAAAAGAGGGCTCCCAAACCTAGGGCGTTCCCTGGTTTGAATAAAAAGCTCATATTTAATCACAACCACATACCATCATGCTGGAATAAGGATCACCAATGAATCAACAAATGGGCCTTGGCGTTGGTGGGTTCCTAACGCACCTAGTTCAAATGTATAATAAGGACACTACAGAAAATATAACTAAAGTATCTTTCTTACTCGGATAATCCTAAATATTCACCCTATGAATTGCATCTGATATTAATATCAGAACCCTTAAAATATGTTTTAAATAAATTTAAATTTCAGAAAGCTTCGGTGTGTAGTTTTTCAACATATCCCTTCAAAGGCCCAGCCAAAGAACCTATGGGTAGTAATTCTCAAACTTAAGTGGGTTAAAAATCACCCACAAGCTGGTTAAAAATGCAGATTTCTGAGTCTCACCCTCAAATGTCTCACTCTCTAGTAGGTCTAAAGTGCAGTCCAAGGAGATGCTCCAAGGTCTCAGAAGGAAGACAGAAGTTGGTGGCCATGTTACTGTGACCTTGACACAGAATTTTTATTTATAAGAAAAACCTAATGTAGGAGTGACAGTGAGGTGGCAACCGGAACTCAACGTCTCAGAAATGCAGGTGGTGTCTAGTCCACGGTATTTGCTAGGGTGTGGCTGGGCACGATTCCTCACCGGAAATCCATCCATCTACGAGGGTCTCCGGAATGCAAAGACATACAGGTCATATTATCTATACATCACGTCTCATTTTAATCCCCAGGCTTAGGGCAGTCTCGAACACGGGGCTAAAAACGGCCCCACACCCTCTGCTCCCAGTCCTCATCCACGCCTACAGAGTGGAAAGGGTGTCTTTGCAACAATGCCAGACCCCGTGTGTGGAAAAATGGTAAAGAGACAATTCGGGTAAGCAGAACAAAACAGCTCAGAATTACACAGGTTTCAGGTACTGGCAGAGAAAGCCAGGAGAGACAGAGCGCCACGCGCTAGGTGATTCTGTATTACAAGTTGTTGAATGGTGAAGGCGAAAAGGTGACCCACCTCGGGCGTGGAAGAATGGTCTAGAAGCAGGAATGTGGCTCCCTCCCGGCTCCTCCAGCATCCCCTTCCCAGAGCCCGGAACAAGGACGCCGCGACCCCCGCCCACCCTCGTCCCGGGGGCTGCACTCGGACCCCGAAACCTTGCCTCCCCGCAGACCCCACCCCAGGCCCGGCCGCAGGAAATGGCGGGGCGCCCACAGCGCGGGCTGCGAGTGGCCGCGCCCAGCTGGGTCGTCCAGGGCCAAGAGAGACACCGCCCCACCCCTCCCCGACGCCGGGCCCCCCGGCCGGCCGCCCAGGCTCCCGGCGTGCTCACCGCCTTCATGGCGGAGGCCATGTCGTCGTAGCGCTCCGCCTGCTCGGCCAGCCGCGCCCGCTGCAGCAGCTGTTCCCGGTCCCCCATGTCGCTCGCGGCTCGACCTCGCCTAGCGCCCTACACAACTCGCTCGCTCGCCCGCCCGTCGGCTCCCGGGTCGCTGCAGAAGCCGCGCACGCGCACTGGCTCGCCGGCCGGCTGGAGGCTGCAAGCTGCAGGCAGCACCGCGGCTCGCGCCCTCTAGCTGACTCGCCCTGCGCGCTGTGGCTCACGCCGCCGACGCCGCGCGGGGAGGAGAGGCCGCCTTGCCGCGGAAGGGGAGAGGGGGATGGGACGGCCAGACGACGCCTGCGCAGTGGGAGCGCCCGGCCCGGCGGCGGCGAGGGGCTGGAGTGGGAGGGGGAAGGGCGGGCCGGCCCTAACGGTCTATTTCAAGGTGACGTCACTTACTATAAATAGCTGCAGTCGCCACCGCCCCGCCCGGAAGCCGCGCAGGCGCCCAGTGTTTGCTGCAGTTTACCACCGCAGAGGTGAAGATGGGAGAAGCTGGGAGAGGAGCCTAGGGAGATGAACGCGGTGATGGTGACAGCACAGGGAGCGCATTGCTGCAGCTCTAGCCTGCAAGCACCGCGGGATACACCAAAAGATGACTGAGGAGAGCCGCCAAGCCAAATAAGCACCAGAGGCCGTGTGCCCTGGGGAGCGTGGTGGGCCCACCCCGCTCTCCCTCCAGCTCGCAAGGCCGCGCGCTGCGTGGGTCTGCATGGCGGGGTCGGGTCTGGGCCTTGGTGCGTCCCAGCTCGCACACAGTAGCCTACGCAGTTTTGCTCCAGCCCGGAGAAGCGGCCGTGGTCCAACTGTGCTCCACCAGGAGGGCCGGGATGGCCGGGATGGCCTGCAGGGACTCGGACGCGTCTAGGAGCCCACCCAATCCTCCGCCTTTCAAAGCATTACCCTAATTATCACAACTCCCTTTAGGAGTATAGGGGAAGTCAGACTCCTCATTTTCACAAAGCAAAATACAAAACAGTTCGTGATTTCCTGAAGGTTAAACAGCCTATAAGTGGAAGGACGAGGATCTGAGTTAAACTCAGTATGGATTTCCTCACAAAGGCAAATTTAGGATATGGCTGGCCACTAATGCTAGAATATCCTAGTCCTGGCATTAGATGCAGAAGATCTCTGGGCTGAGACTTCTGGAAAACTAGGGAAATCTTACTCCCAAAAAACATAGTGTAGAGTCAGACGTGGTGGCACATGCCCATAATCCCAGCACTTGGGAGGCTGAGGCAGGAAGATTGCTGGGAGTTTGAAGCCAGCATGGGCTATACAGTGAGTTCAAGGCCAACCTGAACTATATAGTAAGACCTTGTTTTTAAAAAAGAAAGAAAGAAGAGTTCAGGTGAAGTACAGTTAGCCAAGGACAACACAGAAGGGGACTGGGGCTCACTGAGCATTTTATTGGCCACTTAAACTGCACACTGAGTAAGATAACAGCCCCGTCTCAGAACTAAGGTTTAAATACAAAAGAGCAGGCAATTTGGACCTAAAAGGAATGGGGAAACATATTAGCACATGGATAAAGCATGGACAAAGCCTTGACAACGAAGATTAAAAAATAACATCTGCGTGATATGAGAGATCTGACAGTGGGAAATAATGTTGGATGAACTGAGGCATTATCCTTGATCACTGGGAGCCATTCAACCCATATTTCAAGAAGAACTGGAAAATGCCTTCTCTGGAAAACTTTTGCCATCTGGAGATTGGACTTGAACTGTGACAAGAACTATAAGAAAGAAATGACATACTGGGATATCAGAGGTGACAGGACCTTCGGCTGACCATTGTCCAGCCCCTCATCCTGCATAAAAGGAAACCGAACTCTAAGGAGAAGCTGCATTTGTGCAGTGAATGAACAGAACTGAGACTGCAGCTCCAGGTCTCTGCCTCCCAGGCCATGTTCAATCTGTGCTACGACAATGAGGACCTCTGTACTGAAGAAACAGGATTTGAGAGCCAGGCCCAGTGAGCCCGCAAATAGAAAGGCTGAGGCAAGAGGATTGTGTGGGGCTGGGTGCTAGAGACTGCCCTGGGCAGCACAGCAAGACCATGTTTAAAAATATTTTTTAAAAAAAAGAGATTTGAGTGAGGGCCTGGGAGAAGGCCCCAATCTAAAGTTTCACCATGCTTTGAAGAGTCAACTTTTTCTGGTAGGATAATAGAGTTAGCAAATCAGCAAATGTCTTGAAAGCATAGTAGATAGAATTCATTCACCAACCCCAGCCTCCTTGAAAACGAGGCATCCTCCATTCCTTAGTGAAGAGGGAGGAGGGTTGGCACCAAATAAGGGGAGCTCCTGGGTTCCACTCAGCTCTTGGAGGACTTACTACTCTTCCAGCTTTTCAAACTATTTTAGACTGCGATTGATTTTCAAACAGAGAAAGTTAGGTAGAGCTAGCACATTCTGAATAATTGATTTTGTCATGTGCTATGACTTGAATATATGCCCCCAAAAGCATGTGTTAGAAGTTTGATCCCCAATTCAACAGCATTAGAAAATGGGTCCTAATGGCAAGTGTTTGGGTTATGAAGTTTCCGCCTTCATGAATGGATTGATGTGATTATTAAAAGGCTAGAGAGAATATCTCAGACCCTTTTATTGTTTTGTTTTCTGCTCTTCCACCTTTGGCCTTGGGATGGCACAGCAAAAAGGCACTCACTGGGGCAAAGCAGATGCCCTTATCAGAGGTAGGCACCATGCCCATGGACTTCCAGCCTCCAGAACTTTTGGGCGGATTTCTTCTCTTCTTGAATGACACCATCTGTGGAATGCTGTTGAGGTAATAAAAAATGGCTGAAACAGCGTGCATAAACGACCCTTTGATTCTCACACAAAGCTTTTCCTTCCTACTGCTCAAGCTTCCAAGTCTCTGCTCCAGCTTCCCGTTCACTCCTCAGCCCAGTGTACTCAGATTCTACATTAGTTCTGTACATAGTCTATGCTCACCGTGCTCGGTGGACCAACAAAGGCCACATCATGGTCCTCATCTCTCTCCCCTGTCTTTTTTCAGTTTTGGTGATTGAACCCAGCACTTGGTACCTTCTAGTTAAGAGCAGAAAAGAACTCAAGGTGTGGCTTCCTTTTTGGGGTCATTTATTTGTAAGAAGCACACATCAGCCTCCTACCTCTTACGTCTTACTGACATGCATTTTCTTTGTCCTGTGAAGAGAACTTCCCTCCTCAAAGCCACTAAATAAAGACTGGCATTGCTGCCTGAGACAGGCCACTTACTCCCGGTATTCTAAGTCTTCTCAGTAAACATGGTCTTGAGCAACTCCTGAGAGATCCCTGAGCAGGATAAAAGGGCTGATGATTAACATCAAACATGCCACGCTGGCCCACGGCTTGGAGTTGGTCCCACTGGGTCCGTGCATCTGTCTTTACCTGGTACAGGGTTTCACAGAGGGAACTGAGCAAAAGCCCTGCTGGCTTTTGGAAGCCGTAAGTGTGCAGCAGTGGACAGAAATGAACATGATTCTAAACTTGGGTTCTGCCAGTTTACCAGCAAGCCATTTGTAAAACAGGTCTTAATAACTACATCTGCATGGGTGTACAGGGCTTGCACGAGAGTACTGCAGGAGAAGCACCAGTCATGATAGCTATATAATAATTCCTTGCCTGGCCAGGCATGGTGACATATAATCAGGGCTTATTGTGGCCCATAATCCCTGAACTCAGGAGGCTGTGTCAGGAGGATCACCACAAGTTCAAGGCCAGTTTGAAATACATAGCAGACTCTTGTCTCAAAACAATAAAAAAATTCCTTGCCACATCCCACCATGAGCCAATGGGAATGATTGCTCATCAGGCAGGATTAGATTTCCAAAGCCTTCTCAGAACCCTCTGGGGAAGAGGTTCAGTTTTTTGTGTTTGTTTTTCCTACTTACCCTGGGGCACGCCGAGCTGCCTGAGAAGTCTAAAAATCAAGGGACATATTACAAAGAAGGTGTAGTATAGTTCTTAAGAGATGGGCTCTCACACTGTTGGCATGGTTACCATCCTCTGGAAGGGCCACCTCCACACAAATCAGTGTCATCCAGATAGGATTTCCTTCCCCCTAAAGGCAAGTTGATTACTACTAAAATGAGTTTACCAATTCCCTGATCAATGATAATAATACCATCAACAATAACGTGGACACGTTTATTAATAACATACTCTCGTCTTTGCTTAAGGGTGAAGACTTTACCCCCAGACGTCTCACCAAGACCCTATTAGAGACAGATTATTATTCCCATTGCATGGATAAGGAAACTAAAGCCCTAAAAGGATCAGAAATTTATAGTCACCTAAATCTGTCCTGTTCATGCCTATTTTCTGCCATTTGCTTTGACCTCAGGGTCAAACTTTGTTGATACCAAATCCTCCCCCCTCACACCCCATGTCTAAAACTGGCCTGAGCACACAGATTTCAGGATCATCCAAAGCCTCCTGTCACTTGTTCAAGGTCTGCCTTGGAACCAGACTGGCACCCAAGCAGCTTTTGGCATTAAGAGGTGTGAAAATGTCCTGGTAGCTGCAATCTGTGAGCTAGTAGAGCTCAGAGCCCTGTTCGCAGCCTCCACCTCCCTCAGAATTGTTCAGAGGAGCTCAGCTCTCAGAGAAAGGCAAAGCTGTTACTTATAGAATTATAGTTAAATGAAGGCAAAAAGGATTTTGCTCAGGCCATAGTGATGCATGACTGTAATCTCAGCACTGGGAAGCCGAGTCAGGAGAAGCACCAGGAGTCTGAGGCCAACATGGCCCACATAGTGAGTTCGAAACCAGCCTCGTAGTGAGATCCTGTCTCCAAAAAAATAAATCAAAAATAAAGTGGGGAGCCAGGGATTTAGCTCAGTGGTTCCAGCGCCTGCCTGGCAAGCACAAGTTCTCTGATTCGATCCCGGTAAACACATGTAACAATACCGGGCGTGGTGACTCACGCCCACCAGCAATCAGTACCACGCACCACAATGCCGGGTATGGTGGTTCACACCTATAATCACAGCACTTGGGAGACAGAGGCAGGAGGATTGCTGAGTTCGAGGCTTGCCTGGGCTACATAGTGAGTTCAGAGCCAGTCTGAACTACAAAACAAGACCCTGTCTCAAAAAAATAAAATAAAATACAAGAATAAAGTGGGAGTTGCTTCAGTTCTGCAAATGGCCAGGGAACTTAGGTTTCTTAGCAAGAATTTTTGGATCCTTTGGTTTAAACTTCCAGAGTAGTTTCCTGCAGCTTCTTCGTGGTTCCCACTAAGAAACTTAGAGGCTGGGGCCCGAGAATAGTTACTTTGCTTCTGAGTGTTGGATTTCTTATCCGTGAGAGGGGAGGCTACAGTGAGAGATGACAAAGTTCTTTCTTCAACATACAATAACAAGCGGAGAGTTAAAACAGGGAGGCTGTAAACCAGTGGCAGAGCTTGCCCGTCATGGGCAAAGCCCTGGGTTCCAGCTCCAGCACACACAAAAAAGTGTCGGGATCACGTCAATGAAGTGAAAGGGAAAATCACTTCACAGCAGGCTGTAAGGTGGCGATGTGCCAGTCTACCCAACTCGGTCAGGGCCAGATCAGTATCATCCCCATTTACACCAGGAGAAACTGAAGCCCGGGCAGGATAAATACCTTGCCCAACCACAGGAACAGGAACCAAATCCCAGACTCACCCCATCTTCGCCACCCTTTCTGCTGCTGGCCCCGACCTCTGGGAGTCTCAGGACATTCTTCCGGTTGTTGAGCTGTCATCAGAACTGTCATTAACAGCTTGTTTAAACCATTCCACGGAAAGTAAAAGATCAGTCACTGAGTTTTTACCAAGGTTCCCTGCTAGGCAACTGTGCTACAAAGCATCTTTTCCTCCCCAGGATGTTAGTAGGAGGCAAACAGATTGCTGCAGCCTGCTGGCTCCTTCCAGACAACAGCCACAGGACTCGGAAAACCAAGGATGAAGCCACGCGAGAAGCTCACTCCAGGGGCTGGTCACCGCAGACACGACACTGGGCTGCTCCTGGGGTCCCTTGTGAGAAGACAGCAGCTCTCCACCGGGGTCTTCATAATGACCTCCCATCCAGCTGTCTACGTTCATCACCCATTCCCTGAGCGTCCTGGACTTAGTAGGTCCTCAGATTCTGCCCACAGATTTTTACCAACTAAATGTCTTTTCCTGTTCTTTCAATTCTTTCCCTGACCTCCAATTTCCAGAAGTCTTCAAGCAGTGTTCTTACCATCCCCCTGCCTCCCACCCCGAACCCCGACGTCAGCCATTTGTATACGGCAGCATCAGTAGGATTGACGTTTACTGGCCAAGCACAAGGCATCGAACTCTGTGGTTTGTCCTTTTGTGTAGTATGTGATTGAATTTAGTTCTCATGACTTTTCCTGTCAAATAGACGGGGCAAGTGCAGCTCAGAGAAGCATCTGCTTCCTCCAAATCCTGCACAGAGTAGAGGAAGAGTTAGGATTTAAACACAGGTCTTTCTCAGGATACAATTTAGGCTCTTCATCATGGAAACCACTTGCTCCCCACTTCTTTAGGAAGCTGCCTTCTCCCTTGTAGAACGGAAGCACCTGAGGATGAGTTCATTCTGTGGTTTGTTCATCATCTGAACCCCTGGGGTGCCTGGCTGAGTGTCCTGAACTCACACACCTCTCCATGAATGCAATTATACCTTCTGTGCTTTTGAAAAATCTCACCATAGAGCCCTCTTTGTGAGTGGCCAAGACCGTTGTCTTCTTTTCTTTCTCTTCTTCTTCCCCCAGGAGGGTGAGTACCCTCATTCCACAGACAGCCAGTCAATTGACAGTTGAGTGTAAGATGAAAGGAAGAGAGAAAGCAAGATGGCAGGAGCTGGGCGGAGCCAAAAGTGGAGGATCTGGGACTGAGTTTGGTTGAATTTATTCAGAGCTACCCAACCTGGCCTCCAGTCCCAGCTCTTCTGCAGCAGCTTGGGGAAACAGGACAAGTTGCCCCAGCTCTCGGAGCATGTTTCCTCTTGTGTAAAACGGGCATGTTGCAACAGCACTGACCTTGCTAGACCCTCCAGGCTGCTGCCGGGAGGTTGGAGGCTCTGACCGAGTGAATGTGTGCTGCCTACTGGGCACTATAGCCGTGCTACGAGATCCTTTAAATGGGGACAGTTGGAGGAGTTGCCCAACCTGAAATGCCCTCCACGTGAAATCACTGGGCCCTAAAGGCTTGGGGGATGGAAAGGAGCTTAAAGAATCACAGAGCCATGATAAATATCTCGGAGCTAACAGCTTGCTTCTTACCCCACCAGCTGGTACAGTGTGATACAATGTTGGGCGTCTTTGCCAACAGTTAGCCCCAGCTCCACACTCTGATCCTCCATTTTCTTTTTCTTCTTTTATTTATTTATTTGTTTGTTTATTTATTTATTTATTTATTTTTGAGACAGGGTCTCACTTTGTAGCTCAGGCTGGCCCTGAACTCACTATGTAGCCCAGGCAAGCCTCGAACTCAGCAATCCTCCTGCCTCTGCCTCCCGAGTGCTGGGATTACAGGTGTGAGCCACCATTCCTGGCACTGTGGTATGTGGTACTGATTGCTGGCGGGTGTGAGTCATATGTCCAGTACTGTTGCATGTGGTTACCGGGGATCAAAGCAGAGACCTTGCACTTGCCAGGCAGGTGCTGGAACCACTGAGCTAAATCTCCGGCCCAATTCTCCATTTACTCACTGCGCATGTCAGTCTTCGCTGCTGTGAGATGGTTCCTCATCTTGAGTATGGAATGTAAAGTGGTTCCCTTCCCTTAGCACTTTTGGGAGGATCAGAGGCCCAGGCGAGGACAGCTGGTCATTCAGCTGTCCCGGTGGGGGCGGGGTCCAGGGGCTCAGAGAGGGAAAATAGTTGAGACACGATCACACAGCAGGTTAGCAGCAGAAGCAAGTCTGTGTCTGGCCTGCGGAAGGCCGAAACTGGGCTCGTCCCCACACAGCTGTGGCCTTACTTCAAAGAGGACGGAGGCCGTCCTCAGAGATGCACGCAAGAACTCACACCGGGGTCACAGGTGGGATTTTATCTTACATTGAGCTGAAACAACCGCCCGGGTGGCCTGTGGCTAGAGTGTGGCTGGAAGCGCAAATCAGAGCCTGACTCTGTGTACCTCCCGTCTCACGTCTACTCCCCGGTGTGACTCTAGACACGCCACCGAGCCTCAGTGTTTGTGCTCAGCAAAGGGGAATGAGAGTTCCCAGAAAGGGGAAAGAATCATATAAAGACAAGAGCCATTTTTATAACATCTCCCTGAGCTTCCGCTGGGCACCTCACCCTGTGCCCAAGCCTGGGCTCCCACTGCCGACTGCAACAAAGGGCTGCACCATGCCGCTCACGGCGGCATCCCGAGGGCCCAGCACTGTGCTTGACACACAGCAGGTGCTCAGTGACTATTTGCCAAATGATGGAATGCATCATGCCGGCGTCAGGATGCCACCTAGGGCCCAGAGGGAGCCAGGAATACCAGAGAAAAGCTTTTGGACTCTTGCCACGCCTTACATTAGCAGCTTCTTCTCCAAGTCCCGACAGCCAGCCTCCTGGGATGCCACTGGAGCCGGCTGAATTCCGGTCACGGCTTCACCTTGGGAAGCCAGCCACAGCCCTTACCCAGCAGTAACTGACATCACGGTGCCAGGAGCTGCCTTTTTAATATTTAATGGAGCCTTCGCTGCGGCAGCGCTGCAGGCATGAAAAGCCAGAAGGGGCTGTGTTGAGTCTCCCCCGGGTCATGGGAAGGGCACAGATGTGAAAGGGCTTCTAAACCACAAAGCCCCCAGCAGATGAGCATTCGAGTTCGTGGCTTAACTCAGAGCCGGAGCCGCCTGTGCCTGCAGTAGAACAAGAAAACTGCTGACTGAGCCCAAGCCCTAAATAAATGGGGGATTAGGGGCTCCCAGGGACATTTCCTGGAGACAGTGGGAGGGCTGAGTACTGGCGCCGGCCAGATCTGGACTGTGCGCCACATTTGCCCTGCACAGCTGTGTGACCAGGGAGGGCAGTGACTGGACTACCGCTGAGCCTCGGTTCCCTTATCCGTAAAATGGGAATGACACCTTCTGTGCAGGGCTGCTGGGGGAGATTCAATGAGACAAGGGACACGAAGGACTTATTAGCACGTGGTCGGCCTTCAACAAATACTGAGCAAAAACAGGCATGGCCCCAGAGTGTACGGCAAGGAGATACAAAGGCCCTTTGTACATTGGCTGGTTACAGAAATGGTGGAGGGGAAGAAGGAGCAAAGAGGTTCAGGAAAGGTGACCTTGGAGTCAAGTGACCCTGGTTTGGTCTTCTCACCACAGTGAATCCACACCAGGAAGAAGATCAGGAGCAGGATGGGCAGAGAGCCCAGGACGGCAGGAGCAGAAGGTCTTTATGGATCACATGACCTTCTGTCTGACAAATGACCACATAGATATGGTGAAATAGAAAATATTCAGAGGGAAAAGGGTAAGTCATGAGGGGAAAGGGTCCTGCAGGGAGCAGATGAGTCCAGAGGCTCGCACTGCAAAGCCAGGCCTCACCTGGCCGGCAGCACCCTAGGACCCCACAGCCGCGGGGTTTATCCCAAGCTATGTGCCTGGTGGGAGACAGAGGAACTGGCAGAGGAGATGCCTCCGTTTCCTGGTAGGGACCTTTGTCCTGTTCATTGGCCTGGACAAAACGAGGAACCTCATCCCTCATCTCCTGTGGTCTTTCTAGTCCACTCTGCTGCAAATCCTGGGGGCTTCCCTGAAAGAAAATCCTGACAGTGTCCTCTTCCTACATAAAGCCCTTCCGAGATCCCACATTTCGGGTCACTGGAGAAAAATACAGGCAGCCCGGTTAAAACTGAATTTCAGCTAGATCATGAACAAAGCCTTAGTATAGGAATGTCCCAGTTATGGCATGCACATACTTGTCCTAAAAAAAGATTTGTTGTTTATCTGAAATTCAAATTGAACAGGACACCCTGTATTTTTATTTGCTAAATCTGGAGTCTTATGTACATAGCTTTCAGGAAGAAAGGTTGGAGTCTTTATCTGTCCCACAAGTCCTATTTTGGCTCCAAGTTCCTTCCTCCCCTCTCTTCTTTTAATTGAATTCTTTATATAAAGAATTTTATATACACATCATGATTACACTCAATATTGAGAATTTGTACTAGTATATCAAACAAGTTAATTTTCATTTGTATCCATGTCTCTGCCCACCCTACAACCCCCTCCCTATATACATGTGCTTTCTTTCTTTCTTTTCTTTTCTTTTTTTTTTTTTTTGAGATAAGGTCTCACTTTGTAGTTCAGGCTGGCCCTGAGCTCACCGTGTGGCACAGGCAAACCTTGAACTCAGCAATCCTCCTGCCTCTGCCTCCTGATTGCTGGGATTATAGGCATGAGCCACCACACCCAGCACTGTGGTAGTGGTACTGATTGCTGGTGGGCGTGAGTCACCGTGCCTGGTATTGTTGTATGTGGTTACCCAGATTGAACCAGGGGCCTCAGGGACCTTGCGCTTGCTAGGCAGACACCAGAACCACTGAGCTAAATCTCCAGCTTTCTCTCTTTCTTTTTTTTTTTTTTTGAGACAGGGTCTCGCCTTGTAGTTCAGGCTGGCTCTGCACTCACTATGTAGTCCAGGCAAGCCTCGAACTCAGCAATCCTCCTGTCTCTGCTTCCCAAGTGCTGGGATTACAGGCGTGAGCCACCACGCCTGGCACTTTCTTTTTTTTTAGCATCATATTTTTTCTTTTCCCTCATTATTTACCCCTACCCTTTTCCCTTTGAATATTTTCTTTCACAATATCTATCATCAACTCTAAAACTCATTTACATCTTTAGAGTCTCATACCAGAGAAAAGATACAGTATTTACACCTCTGTAGCCTATTTAGTTCACTTATTGAGAGTGTTCTCAAGGTACATCCATTTGAGTATGAATGACTCAGACTTATCATTCTTTCTGGCCTGCCCTCTCTTCCAGTGGAATCTCTACTACAGGTGGAACCTTCCACCTCTACTTGAGGATCGCAAGCTGTCCCTCCTCTGTGGCCTTCACAGTTATTGTTCCTTCTACATGGTATTTGTTGGTGTCTTCTCCTCCCATAACTGCATAGAGCTCAACCTGACTCACTGTTCAGGTCTCCAGAAAATTGTCATTTCTTCCTCTTATCAGTTAAGATCAACTGGCCATTTGATTGGCTTTCGAGCCACCTGGAGGATTAACAGAGCACACTTCTGCATGCATTAGGGTGGGTCATAGCGATGTGACCTTGAGTGCTCTTTATGGTCCCTGGCCCTTTCCTCTCTAACAGTGATCACTTCCATTCTCCACTTCCCTGCTGCCATGAGCTATATGTGTTTGTTAGTCCCTCCCCCTCTGCCATGATGTTCTTGCCTTGCTATCAGCTATTGATGTACCAAACCCTCTGAAACCATGAGCCAGAAGTCCTCTCTTCCCCTAAGTAGTAGGTGAGTGGTGATTTGTCCGAACAACAGGAAAGCTGACAGATAGATTCCTGGAAGACTCCATGGCTCTCCAGATCCCCAAAGTACCTTTCGTGGTCTGTCTGCCTGTTTACTTGAGACATACAGGGTAGGGGTTTGACAAATGTTCATTACACTGGGGGCCAGAGATTTAGCTCAGTGGTTCTGGTACCTGCTTAGAAAGTGCAAGGTCCCTGTTTGATCCTAGTAACCACATATAACAATACTGGATGTGGTGATTCACACACACCAGCAATCAGTACCATATACCACAATGCTGAGTGTGGTAGCTCACACCTATAATCCCAGCACTCGAGAGGCAGAGGCAGGAGGATTGCTGAGTTCGAGGTTTACCTGGGCTACATAGTGAGCTCAGGGCCAGCCTGAACTACAAAGCGAGACCCTGTTTCAAAAAAAAAAATGTTCATTTCATTGAATTGTTAAATTCCAAAGCCTCTGACACTTCCCTTCAGTCAAACTTATGTGATCCCCACGGTCCTGTGGGAATTGCATCTCCTCCAGGCTTGGGCCACCAAATCCTGCCATTCTTTCCCTTTGAGACATAGCTGGTGCATCTTGGTCATCATGCAGGGCCCAAGCAATGTTTTTATTCCATAAGATGGAAAGTGTGGCGAGTGGAATGGTTAGGAGTCACATGACAGGCAGCACCAGCTTCCAGACGGGGCACAACCTTCTTGCACTTCACCATGCCTCTGGCTCCTGCAGGAGAAACAGGTGGAAGAGTCACCCCCGCCAACCCGCTCTGCCCAGGGTGGTGGCACTAAGCTAAGGGGGGTGTTAACAGCCTCAGATAACTGACACAATGGCCTCCTCACTCGGGAGTCAGCTCAGCCGTCACCTCCTCTGAGAGCCCTTCCCTGACAATCCTGGCTGACGCGGCAGCTGTACGTCATGTCCACCCCCACCCCACCCCAGCAGGCTCTGTCTATCCCATTACCCTGTTTCATCCTGTCACAGGGCTTTTATCACTAGCTGAAATCATGATTGATTCACTTATGGGTTTATTGTTCTCTTCCTCCACTAAGCTGCAGTTCTCGCAAGGCAGGGCCACAGCGTTTCTCCTCCTCCCACCTCCCCCGTGTGTTGGTGGACGTCTTGGTGTCTGGCACACGAACGATGCCTCGAACTGTTTTTGGTAGCGACATTGTGTGCCTGTCCCTTGTTTACGTGGGGGAGTAGAGTCGCGGGGGTGAGCTCTTGCCAGGTTTTGTCCTCTGAAACCAATGCCCTTGGGAGGGCAAGAGGGTAGGCCAGGTGACTGGGCTATGTTTCAGGGCCCAGAACTTCAGGGATCCCAAGGCGAGCAGAAAGAAAAGGACATGGCCAAAACGTTCACCTCCAGGAAGGAGCTGGATTCAGATCCAGGAAGTCACTGGGGTTTCTCTCCACACCAATGACAAGCAGCTCAGACACAGCCTCCTGCAATATCACCATGCTGCGGAGCTGGCTGGTGGGAGACAGTGCTGGGGACGCTGAGTCATTCCCCAAGGATATTTCCAGATCCCTAGCAAAAAGCTAGCTTTTTTCTTTTCTTTTCTTTTTTTTAGGGCCTAGAATCGATCCAGCCATAGCCTCAACTGAGGAAACTATAAGCATCAAAGAGCAAAACAATCAGTTCTTGGATGCCTCTTGGAGCTCCATTCTACATACTGGTGGAGAAGAGAGGGCATCACTGTGGTTCAGACAGGTGGCTTGAATTCTGGCTGCACTGCTGTGTGACCTTAGGCATGCTGCTTAAATGCAAGGATTCCTGGTTGTCTAGCAAGGACCCTCTAACGTTTGCAAGCCAGGCAATAAAATATGAGTTCATATCCTGGCTTGCAACTTGCATGACTCTGGCATTGCCAGAGATTGGGTTTTTGTTCTCCAGGAGATGGTAGCCCTGGGGGAAGAAAAAGGGGTGGGAAGATGCTGCAATATTAGGATAGACAAGACGGAGAGAACAAGTCCATCAACCTCCCAAAACCCCTGAACAATCAGGGAAAATCCCCCATTTGCCTGTGTACTTTGAAGGGACAACCTGTTCCCCTTTTTATTCCCTACCAGCCATCCTCTGCATCTCAGCCCACCCCAGGTAGATGGTGACTCAAGTGGCTCTGCAGAGACTGGTCCCTCTGCCTCTGTTGCCATGGCACTTCAGCACAGACTGACCAATCAGGAAGGAGCTGCACATTTGAGCCTCTGTTGCTAAAGCCAGAGGAGGATGTCTTAGCCAATGGGAGGGATGATGGAGTGGAGCCACCATGGAAACCTGAGCAACGAGTTCAAACCATGTTTTTCTCTCCATGTCTCATTTGCAGTGGGTAGGTTGGGGTTTCTTGCATCCCTCCATCTTTTTTGCAGAGCATCTTGCAGCCCTAGGAAGATATTCAGAAGTCACAGCCTCCAAAGTAAGAAAAAGAACATGAGGATTGCGGAGTTCGTGGCGGCTTGCCTGGGCACCATAGTGAGCTCAGGGCCAGCCTGAACTACAACGCGAGACCCTGTCTCAAAAAGCAAAAAAAAAAAAAAAAAAAAAAGAACATGAGGCTCATTCCAAACAGGTGCTTTTCTGTCCTACAGCTTTGTATTTTTTGGACAAACTGCTTAACCCCTTCTCCTATAGACACCATAGGAGAGAACAGAGGAAAAAGGTCAGACATATACTCTATCGCAGCCTATAAAATTGGAAGAACGAACAACTGGCCCAGTGATTCCTTTTAGAGCTTACATTTTAGGCTTCACTCTGTTTACCTTCAGGGTCTGGACCAAGTGGATCTGCGAGAAATAATTTCTCACCCAGTGTGGTGACTCATGTCTGTAAGGCTCGCCACTGGGAAAATGAGGAAGGAGGATTACCAGGGTGAGATCAGCCTGGGCACTAAACAAGATCCTGTTTCAAAAAATAAATAAATAAAAAAAACAAGAGCTGAGGATATAGCACAGTGACAGAGCACCCCTAAGGTAAATCCTCAATATTAAAAAGATAAGCACTTCCCAAGGAGGGGGGGACCCTGTAAATAGTGCCAGTGGACACAGGTAAGGCTCAGACTGGTCGTGTGCTTCTGACTTGCCAGACGATTCTAGAGCCCAGGCCGGAAGGGAGGAAGATGCCATCCTGGAGCCACACACCTATGAGTTTGCGCAGCTGGGCCTTAGAAACCTGTCTCCTTTTAACCCGCAACGAACAACCTTCTTAAACCACTTCTCACTCTTGGGCAGGCAATATGCTTTATTGTGCAAGGACGGCATAATAACAACTGCGGGGGGAAAGAACATCCCATCCTTTCCCTACTCCCTTCTGGGCTTTCTCTCTGTTGCCTGGCAACAGTTCTATCCAGAAACCTGGGTGTTGTCCTAGGCAACTCTCTGCACCCTCCTTTCTGCAAAAATCATCGCATAATCCTGTCTAATTTATCCCCTAAATGACCCTCAAGTCCATCCACTGTCACCCTCCCGACCCCTACTGCCTCCCAAATCCAAGGTTCAGGATGAATTTCTGGACAACTACGTTGGCTTCCCACGAGCTCTTGGCTTTCACACTTACCCAACCCATCCTCTGTTTCTATCTTTCATAACCTCAGCCACAAGACTTACAAATAAAAACGTGATCTAGTCACCAGCTGCCTGCTAAGAACTTCTAAGGGTAAAATTTAAAATCTTTAGTATACCCAAGAGCTTCACAAGTGTTCCCCGAGCCTATTTCCCACACACGCTCTTCCCACCTACTTAATCCCACCTTTAGCTCTCAGTTCAGTGGTGTGTGGAACTGATTGCCGGTAGCCATGAGTCACCAAGCCCATTATTGTTGTATGTGGTTACCGAGGGTCAAAACAGGGGCCTTGTGCTTGCTAGGCAGGCGCTGGAACCACTGAGCTAAATGTCCAGCCCCAACAGTCCTCTTAATACCATGTATCCCTTTCATCCATAGCACTTAACACACTCATAATTTTATACTTATTCATATGATTATTTGATTCTGTCTTTAAGCCCTGTCCCATTTGATATAAGCTTCAAGAGAGCAGCCATACTGTCTTGTTCTCTGCTTGAAATAAATGGATGGATGGATGGATGGATGGATGCACACACACATGCATAAGAGTATGAATGAATAGGTGGGTATGTGAATGTATAGATGTCTGTAAGAGTGTATGGATGGATGGACAGATGGGTGGATGGATGGATGGAAGGATGGCTGGGGATGTGACTGATTGGATGCTCCCATTTTACCCAGCCTATTTAGATCTAATACAATCATATTTCCCTCTAGTCTGTGTCTATGTAGCTAATCTTTTCTTTGTTCATTCAATATATGTCAAACGGGCCGGAGGGTTAGCTCAGTGGTCCCGGCACCTGCCTCACAATCCCCGGTAACCACATACAATGCTGGGTGTGGAGACTCACGCCCACAGCAATCAATACCACACACCACAGTGCCCGGCGTGGTGGCTCACGCCTGTAATCCCAGCACTCGGGAGGCAGAGGCAGGAGGATTGCTGAGTTCGAGGCTTGCCTGGGCTCCATAGTGAGCTCAGAGCCAGCCTGAACTACAAAGCGAGACCCTGTCTCAAAAAAAAAACAGTGTGTGTGTGTGTGTGTGTGTGTGTGTGTGAAACACCTCTGATGTACCAAGAACATGCCCATAGTACAATAGGAACCCAAGGTCAGAGGGTTTCCGTGTTCTTAAAAGTTAGTTACAGCTGGTTCCCATAGTAGAGACTGAAAGCCTCGCAGTGTCCCAGGGTTTGGTTAAGATATTGCCTGTGCCAGTAATTCCTCTTTGATCAGGCAGCCCATTCCTGATCTCCATCCTCAGAATCCCCAGCACGTGGGTTGGGATGTTCTTCCTTGTCCTTGATTACAAAGTATTTCATGCTGTCTTTAACCTTTTCTGGAGTTCTCTTTTCCACCAGACTGGTGGGAGGATTCATCTCACAGAAGGCCAGTATGTGGACTGGGCATCGTGAACACACACACACACACACACACACACACACACACACTGCCTCCTTTAATTTTCACAGGACCACTGAGAGTGAGACATCAGTACCCCTTTTGATTGCTTGCTTCCTTAATTTATTAAGTGTACTGAGGACTGAATTCGGGGTCTCAGCCCTGAGCTCTATCCCCAGCCCTTTATTTTTAATCTTGAGACACGGCCTGAACACGTTGCGAGGCCAGGCTCTAACCTGTAATCCTCTGGCTCCAGCCTCCCTTATCGCTGCAGCTCGGGTGTGGACCAAACTCGTGGCAGTCCTCCTGCCTCTCTCTGCCTCCCGAGTGCTGGGATTACAGCCGTGAGGCACTACGCCCGGCTACTTAGCCTCATTTTAAACAGCAGGAAACTGATTTACCCCATTTCACACAAATAATAAGCAGTCAAGCTGATTATCAAACCAAGGTCTGCTTGAACCTAAAGCCAAGATCCCTAACCCGTATCCCAGGCCCAAATATTATCTCCAACAGCTTGACTGTGGCCCTGCGCTGGCTGGAGTGGGGCAGCCCATCCATTCCTGCCCAAAACCTCACTCTAAACCAGTTGAAATGTGTCCATCTGAAACTGCTACCCAGCGATGCTGACTTTGACCCTGGTGATAACAGAACAAGTGTGTCTCCTCTTCCATGTGGCAAACTGTCAGGAACTGACAGCCAGTTTTCACGTCTTCCCCTCTCGGTCTCCTCTCCCAGGAGGCCCTGCGGAGCAGAAGAAGTGCTAACTGGGAAGGCAAAGCCTAGATTCTCATCCCAGCTCAGCTCCTGTCCACAGTCGATACGTTGTAAAAGAAAATTAAGTAGGTGATTGTGACAAGCAAGGACAATAACAACCGTCAACTCCTTTCACCCTGGTTTCATAAAAGGGCAGCCTGACACAGAAAAAAGTAGAGCAGTCTCAGAATTAATTTAGCTTTATAACAACTCCCTACGTGTCCCTGATCTCATTTTGCCATGTCCTGGTGTTCGCTCTGTAGGGGATCGGCCCAGCTCTGCCAGAGAGAGCCTTTGCTCTAACCCATTAAACAAAACACGCCGGCCCAGGCGAGCGGAACAGAACACTTCAGCGTGAGGACATGGTAGTTACCCCACTTGGAGAAGGAAGGAAAACCTGCAAGTGTCTGGTGGAGCGAGGCAGCCACGCTCAGGAAGTCGGACAGACTTCTCCACTGGCTTGTGGCTTCATGTCCAGTTTCTATTTCAGTCTTTCTTTACTCTTTTTTGGGGGGAGAAGGGGTGTTTTGGGTTTTTTTGAGACAGGGTCTCCCTGTGTAGTTCAGGCTGGCCTTGCACTCACTATGTAGCCTGGGCTGACTCAAACTCTCAGCTAGTCTCCTGCCTCAGCCTCCTGAGCGCTGGGGTTGCCGGTGTGCGCCACCACGCCGGGCTATTCCTTACTCTTATAACTCCGTAGTTGCCCTGTGACCACCCAAGGCCACTTCTCCAGCCAGTAGAAACAGCTGAAAAATCAGGAGGGCTGCTCCGGCCCCTGACTCAGGGGAAAGGATAGTTATGAAGAAGGACCACGTCTTCTCCTGGATCGGTTCTTGGCTTTATTTACCTTCATTCACTCATTCATTTAATGTTTCTTGAATACCTCATTTGTCCGAAACACTGTGCTGACATTAGAAGCATAGAGCGGAGCAAAGAATGCTTTGGTCTCTGCTGTCATGGGCTTTAGGATCCATTAGGACAGGCAGATTTAATCCAAGAGAAAAGAATAGGGTAAATCATACAACAGAGCCCCGGGGCACAAAACAAAAGGAATTCCCTCAGTTTCAGTCATGGGAGGCTGAGACAATGATGACCAAACTGAAGAAGAAAGAGCCAGCCTTGGGCCTGGGGAGGAGGGAGGACATATTCCAGGCAGAGGGCTTGGCGTGGAGTGAGCAGAAATTGCACAGAAAAACTGCGATCGAGTCAGTGCGACGGAAGAGACAAGCAACGAGGAAGGACGTGCAAGATGAGGCTGAGGAGGAGACCGAGGCTCACGGGCCACTTAAAGGGCTTCGGTCCTTTCGTTAAGTGAAACAGGAAGCTACGGAAAGGTCCTGAGCATGGCAAGGGGTGTAACAGATGCGTTGAAGGCAGGAAGGAAACAACAGTTGCAACTTAAGAAAGTTCAGTGGAGCCGGATGTGGTGGCGCATGCCTATCATCCCAGCAGTGGGAGGCTGAGGCAGGAGGATCGCCACAAGTTTGCCGGCCGGATACATAGTGAGTTCATGGTCAGACCGAACTACATAGCAAGATCCTGTCTCAAAAAACAAAAAAAAAGTTAAATTGATGGTGGTGTTGGTGGTGTTAAAAATATAATAGCACTAACATTACTGAACATCTGGTCCTGTCTATCATTTTAAACACTTTTTTTTTTTTTGAGACAGGGTCTTCTTCGTAGTTCAGGCTGGCCCTGAGCTCACTGTGAAGCCCAAGAAAACCTCAAACTCAGCAATCCTCCTGCCTCTGCCTCGCGAGTGCTGGGATTACAGGCGTGAGCCATCACGCCCAGCACTGTGGTATGTGGTGCTGATTGCTGGTGGCCCCGAGTCACCACGCCCAGAATTGTATATGGTTACCAGGATCGAACCAGGGACCTTGCATTTGCTAGGCAGGCACCGAAACCACTGAGCTAAATTTCCAGCCCTAAACACTCTTTATGCATTCATTTGTCGAAGCTTCACAGCCGTCCTATGAGGCGGACACTGTATTGTTCCCATTTCATTGCTGACAAAACTGGGGCACAGAGAGATGAAGAAACTTGCCCAAAGTCACAAAGCTAGTAGGTGGTAGACAAGCGAGTGAACTCCAAGCACTTAAAAACAGTTTTTAAATTACACTTTTGAAGAGTCGATGGCACAGGAAAATGCTGTCCTACAAAGAGTCTGGGGGCAATAAGCTGAAATAAATGTGACATAAATGAGACAAATCCTAGTGATATGTCCCACGGACCATACTAAAGTACCTACTGTGTGCCCCGCATGCTGTGTTAAGTGATCGTGTGATAGGGACAATGGTCCCAGAACTTACACTCGAGTGAGGTGAAAAGACAACACACACAAGGAGGCAAAGAATGTGGATAATTTTAGACGATTCTAAGGGTGACGAGGGAGAGACAACAGGGTGGTGGGACGGCCAGTGTCAGGCAAAGGTGTCAAGGTTTTCTGGACTGGGTCATCGGGGGGAACTCTCTGAGAAGGCAACGCAGGACACCAGCAAGGAGGAACCAACCTAGCCACAGCCTCGGGGAGAGGCTTCCAAGGAGAGGGGAGAGACGTGCAAAGGCCCCAGAGCAGAGCCAGCCTTAGAGTGTTCACGGAACAGAAAGAGAAAAGGCCGCGTCGTTCCTGGTATGGAAGAGGCGGCGAGCACGGAGATGACGAGGACAGAGGCGGAACTCGAGACGCCCAGGCCCACTGGGTCTTGTGGGTCCTGGCAAGGAATTAGGATGTTGGGTTTTCATCTTCTTTTTTCTTTTCTTTCTTTCCTTTCTTTTTCCCTTCCTTCCTTCCTTCCTTCCTTCCTTCCTTCCTTCCTTCCTTCCTTCCTTCCTTCCTTCCTTCCTTTCTTTTTTGAGAGAGGGTCTCACTAGCTCAGGTTGGTCCTCACTGTGGGTGAGGACCCACAGTGAGGACCAACTCAGGTTGGGTTACTCACTGTGTAATCCAGGCTGGCCTCAAATTCATGGTGATTCTCCTGCCTCAGCCTCCCCAGTATTGGGATTATAGGTGTGTGCCACCACACGAGCCAGGTTTTCATTTTGAATTGATAGAAAGTCACTGAAGGATTCCCAAACAGGGGAAGATATCCTGACATGTGGGCATTTGAGGTTTTCTTGTTTGTTTTTGGTTTTTAGTACTAGGGATTGAATGCAGGGCCTTGTGCATAGTAGACTCAACCTCTACCACCAAGCTACATTCCCAGCCCTGTACAGAATTTTATTTTGAGATAGAGTCTCATTATATTGTTCAGGATGGTTTGGAATTTACAGTCCTTCTAGCTCAGCCTCTAAGGTAGCTGAGATTACAAGCAGGTACCACCACACCCTGTTGGTCTGTTTGACTGGTATAGGTTCTTTGGTTCTGGACATCACACTGTGTGTGGGCCTTGTGCCTGCTAAGCACACAGTCCATAGCTGAGCAACGCTACCCAGTCCAATGTTATGATTGAAAGAGAGCACAGTAGTTGCTATGGGGAGAATGCGTTCTTGAAAACCAAAAAGGATTCAGGAGAAGGCATTTGGTTATGTTGCATCTGATGAAGAAGGAAATAGGAAGAAGGGTTAGATTGCAATGTTTTTGCTAATGGATCAGATGTGTGGGTTGAGAGGAAAGGACATATAGGATAATTCCAAGATTTTCTGCCTGAATACCTGGGTAGATGATGGTACAGTTACTAAATCAGTACAGTTACTAAATGTGGGAGGAACAGGTCTGGGTGGAGGCTGAGGGTGGGGAGGAGAGCTAAGAATTACACTGCAGACAGATCAAGTCTGTTTTTCCTCTTGAATCTCTAATGAGAGGCTCAGAAGGCAACTGGACAGACAGACTGGATGTCAGAGGTGGGGTCAGGGTGAACAATCTTAGGCTGAGACACGGGGATATAATGTGGTCATTAGGGTCACAGGATTGGGTCACTAGGGGGGAATGAGACTGGCTCATATCGGATGAAATCCAACATGCACAAAACACAGCCCAGGTGCCCCGCGGAGGGGGCAGGGCTGAGCAAGGTCATGGTGACCTCAAATGGAACCCAGACTCTGTCACTTCCCTGCTCAGTGACCTGTTCTCAGCTACTTATCTGTAAATGGCAGCCAGTAATACTCATTGCGGAAGGATTATTGGTAGAACTAAAACAAGGAGCAAGCAAAGCATCCTATATGGCTCTAGGCAGGCTTGTGATGCATACATGTGATCTTCTTACTTTTAGGATATTATTTCCTTGAATCAGAAGACAGGAGTTGCAAGATGTCTCTACCATTACAGACTAATGTAGTCTTTGGAGGGGGCAGAACCAGGGATCAAACTCACAACCTTGCGCCCAAGGCGGACAGCAGCACCCCTGAACTAAACCCTGGCCCAAGTAATGCAGTCTTGCTGCTGATCAACTTTCCTGGTTCCAGTTCTACTTCACTGCACAGTCCATGGCTACCCCAGTTATAAGAATTAGAAGACTAAAAGTGCTATGTCTGTATCCAGGCTTATAGCAGCACAACTCATAATAACTAAATCTTTTTCTTTTTCTTTTTTTTTTGAGACAGGGTCTCACTTTGTAGTTCAGGCTGGCCCTGAGCTCATTATGTAGCCCAGGCAAGTCTCGAATTCAGCAATCCTTCTGCCTCTGCCTCCCAAATGCTGGGATTACAGGCATGAGCCACCACACCCAGCACTGTGGGGTGTGTACTGATTGCTGGTGGGCATGAGTCACCACACCCAGTATTGTATGTGGTTACTGATCGAACCAGGGACCTTGCGCTTGCTAGGCAGGCACTGGAACCACTGAGCTAAATCTCCCGCCCCACAATAACTAAATCTTGGGAGTGGCACTTATGCCTCTAAACAGGTGGATGGATAAAGACAATGTGGTATTTACACGCAGTGGAGTCCCACTCTACCATAAGGGAATATAAATTTGAGGTGCTTGTAGGAAAATGAATGCACCTTGGGACCAAAATGTTTTTAAGTGAAATGAATCAGACACACAAGCTTGACTATCACATGGCTTCTCTTATACGAGAAGCCCAAAGTAAAAATAAAGAGCAGAAATTTTTTAAAAAATGATAATAGGAAATAGGAAGACAGATTGTTTTCAGAGGAAAAGGGGATCAAGAGATGGACGGACTGGGGAAGAAGAGAAAGGAGAAGGGATGAAAAAAAAGGAACTGGAATGTATTAGGTGCATGTACTAACCCCACACAAGGCACGTACACGGTATGCGCTGTGGTCATGCACCAATAAAGGCAGGGAAGCAGGAGACGGGTGGAGGGGCAAGGGAGAGAAGGGAAAAGGGACGGAGGAAAAACTCAAGATGCGTCATGTACATGCACCGACTTCCCACGGGGAAAGGGAACATTACATATGATATGCATGTACTAATGAACTCCGTTTTAAAATAAATAAAGTTATTTTAGGGAGGCGATGAAAGGAGTATACAAAGACTAACTAGATCCTCTCGCTGGAGCCCAGGACTCTGAAGTAAGAAGAGTCCAGGGTGGGGGCCAACGGACAAATGGCATCTCAGGCTGCCGCAGCTGGTGGCTTGAGCTCTTCCCCGGTCTGCGTTAATTCAGCCGGCAAAGGCTCGCGACAGGACAGCAAGGCAACGCTGCGGCCGGGGGCAGGTTGGAACCCAGGCTGACGTGTTCAACCACAGTCGTGGTTCTTGGCTCTGTATCTCCCAGAAGCAGCTCTGGGAAAAAAGCAAGAACTCAGCGGCAGCCGCTGGAAGAGTCACCGAGGGGAAGGCCAGACTCGTGGATGGCTTCTGTCACAGTCAGATTAATACCACAGTTTAGTGGCAGAGTTCCTGCCTAGCAAGCGCAAGGTCTCTGCTAACCACATACCACAATACGGGGCGTCGTGACTCACGCCCACCAGCAGTCCGTACCACACACCACCGTGCCGGGCGTGGCAGCTCACGCCTGTCATCCCAGCACTCGGGAGGCAGAGGCAGGAGGATTGCTGAGTTCGAGGCTTGCCTGGACTACATAGTGAGCTCAGAGCCAGCCTGAACTACAAAGCGAGACCTTGTCTCAGAAAAAAGAAAAGAAAAGAAGATGAATAGTTCCAGTTATTAGTGTTCTTCAAACATGGTAGGCACTGAACGAGGGCAGCAAGGTGGAGAAACGGATTACTACACTGAAAAGATGAGAAAACTGAAGCCAAGAGAAGAGGAAGGTGTGAGGTCACCCGGATACCTTCTTATGAAGACATAACATAGACAAAACCCCTCTGTAGCCTTGCGGTCCTGCCCGATCTTGTCCCTTCTTCCTCTCTAGCTGTACCAGCCCCTTCCTCTCTCTTGGGTACAACTTCTTCTCCATCTAGGGACTCAGAGTCTTCACAACCACGACCTCCTCTGTCCCTGATGTCTCTGCCATGATCAGGTCTCCACGGAAACGTTCAGAAACCTTTCCTGAGCCCCAGAACGTGTCAAAGTCTCCATCAGTCCTCACAAGTGCCCTCTTCTTTGTCTTTGGAGCACTTTTCACAGCCGTACTGGTTACAACAGTGACAATAATTATTTGTTTGTTAATCCTACTTCCTGTATCCACACAACGTGTGTGCATAGATGGCTATTAATACATATCTGCTGCTGCTAGGAAAATGAGCACCGAACATGTAAATAGCTAATGAACCAACAAATCTCCCTTTTGCAGAGATGGTCCAACTGCAATTCTGCCAGGAGAGAAGCACTTGTCTAAGGTACCATCTTCCTTAAAATGCTAAATTTTTTTTTTTTTGATACAGGGTCTTGCTTTATAGCTCAGGCTGGCCTTGAGCTCACTATGTAGCCCATGCAAGCCTGGAACTCAGCAATCCTCCTGCCTCTGTCTCCTGAGTGCTGGGATTACAGACATGACCATGCCGGCTTTGTGGTATGTGGTACTGATTGCTGGTAGGCGTGAGTCACCATGCCCAGTATTGTTGTATGTGGTTACTGGGATTGAACCAAGGACCCTTGTGCTTGCTAGGTAGGGGCTGGAACCACTGAGCTAAATCTCTGGCCCCTTAAAATGCTATTTAAATGGTACATTCCAGGCCCTGGGTGCTGCAGAAAGAGGTAGGCTTGGAGTGATCCCAAATTGTAGGAGGGAGGTGGATACCCAGCTCTATCGATCGGGCACTCAAACCAAGAGAGCATCTGTTTCACACACACACACACACACACACACACACACACACACACACACACACACTGCCAAATCTGGTTCTCAGCAGTAAGCAGCAGCCAGGCTCCTGGCTCCTGCGGAAGAGAGACAGCAAAGACGTGGTCAGACTGCCTCGTGCCTCACAGGGGAACTCTGCTTCCTTTCACTTCTCCTCTGAGGCAAGACGCATCCTGTGTGGCAGACCTTGGGAACCGTCCTGTTCTCTCAGCATCAGCCACCCACAGCAGCCGCTCTGGCGGCCAGGAATAGGACAGCCGGGGAGTGAGACTAGAGACATGGTTTTCCTGATGGTGTAGGAAGGCCAGGCCCCTAGTCCTGCCCTCCCTCCTTCCCAGCAGGCTGCCTGCCATGGCAGAATGGCTTCTACCCTGGGTTTTTCCTCCCACACCCCATCTCACAAGAGGGCAGAGTCCTGAGGTTGGAGAATTCAGCCAGGTTCGATCCCTCTTCTGCCATTTGTGTGCTCAGTAACCCCAGATAGTTAGTTCCCTCTCCTTTCCTGAGACTCAGTTTCTCTTCTGAAAAGTGGGGCGACCTGTCTCCTCCAGCAGGGTTATCTTCTTCCTCTAGCAGGACAGTGGCTATGCATTTGTTTCAGGTTCAGCGTACAAATGAGTTCTTTTTTTTATTCTCTTATTTTGGTTTTCTGAAAAAGTCTCCCTATGTAGTTGAGACTGGTGCTGAACTCACTACGTAGCCCAGACTGGCCTCGAACCCATGGTGATCCCCCTGTCTCAGCCTCCCGACTGTTTGGAATTACAGTAGTGTGCCACTACACCCAGCACAAGTGAGCTCTTGTGTTCTTTCTCCTGCTTTCTTTCTGTCCTCTCCCAGACTGTAGACTTGCTGGTGGCATGCAGGTTATTTGTGTACTCGCTGAATGCATGTGACACGGGATACCTGGCTTCCATGAGGAGAACGTGTACCCACCACCATAACTTTTTTTTTTTTTTTTTGTGAGACAGGGTCTCACTTTGTAGCTCAGGCTGGCCCTGAGCTTGCTATGTAGCCCAGGCAAGCCGCCACAAACTCAGCAATCCTCCTGCCTCTGCCTCCTGAGTGCTGGGATTACAGGCGTGAGCTGCCATGTCCGGCATTCTATGTGGTTACCGGGATCGAACTCAGGACCTTGTGCTTGCGAGGCAGGCACCAGAACCACTGAGCTAAATCTCCAGCCCCACCACCATAACATTTGTGGGCTGGGAGTGGGGTGCAGTGACGAGCCCCTGTAATTCCAACTGCCGGGGAGCCTGACATAGGGAGTGATCCCAGGAGTCTGAGACCAGCCTGGGGAACACAGCAAGATTCTCACTCTGATTCAAAAGCACAAGGAAAAAGAAAAGAGAGGGAAGGAAAGGAAACTAGAAAAAAAAAAAAAAAAAAAAAGAAGGACTTGGGCCAGGGATTTAGCTCAAGTGGTACTGCACCTATCTTGGAAGCACAAGGGCCTGAGTTCGATACCCAGTACCACCAAAAAAAAAAAAAAAAAGCCACAAAAAAACAACAACACAGAAAAAAGAAGGACTGGGGCGGAAGAATAGCTCAGTGGCAAAGTGCTGGCCTAGCAGGCATGAAGCCCTGGCTTTGATCCCCAACACAGCCAAAGATAAAATGACTGAGCGCTCCGCACCACGCTGGCACCTTCACAGGGCTGACCGCCTCGGGTCTTCTCCATGATCCCTTGGAAGAGGCCCCAGAAGCACCACCCTCATTTTACCTCAAACCTGAGGCTCAGCGAGGTGACAGCGAGTTACACAGCTGGCAGGAAAGGACAGCGACTCTAACTCAGACTGTGTCCTGGCTCGATTCACAAAACGCTGTCTGTCACAGCCCTTATCTCCCGGATTCTCACCTCAACCCAGAGTTACGCAAGGAAGACGGGTGATTTCGCTTGTCAAAATCGAAACAGATGCAGGTCGGGGTGCTTTCAGGGGCGCGCACAGGGTCACACGCTGAAGAAACAACAGGCGGAAGCGGGGAGCAGTGTTTCTGTCTCCCTAAAGAAAAAAGAGGTCGTGAAAGAGGATCACTCCCCTGCCGGTTGGGTCTGAAGCGCTGGCTCCCTCTGAGGGTTTGTGGGTGTGTGAAGCTCATTGTTCCGTCTAGATCTGGGGCCGGGAAGAGCAGAGCCTGGCAGGTGAGGAAGGCCCCACCTGGAGTGACCCCAGAAGCCAGGCTGGCTCAGGGCTTCCTGACAATGGGGCCGTTTTTCGCTGGGCTTCGCACCCTGGAACCTGACAGCACTTACCTCCCTCCGGAAATCAGCTGTTGAAAGTGCAGGCTGGGGTGGGGCAGGTCTACATCCCCCTCCTCTCCTCTCCCTGCTGACTGTTTCTGGGCACCTTCCCTGGACTAATCTGGTACCTGATCCTCCACCCCTCCCCCTGCACCTGCTCGAACTCCTATCACTATCCAGTCACGGTTGAAATGGCCCTTTCTCCAGGCTTCCCCAGATCCTACACAGAATTAAGACCCCCCTCCTCTATTTCTGTAGTAATTCGCATGCCAACACGACGGCACCATGGCTGCCATTTTGGGTGTCTTGTTTTTCTCCACTAGGAGGTCAGTCACCGCAGTGGTTCAGCTTTGCATAGATTTTGGGTGAATGAATGAATTCAGCCAGTCATTTCCAGGAGCACCTACTTTGTGAAGGGCACTTTCCCTGGAAGGCGCAGGGCTGAGCACGACGTGCCCTTCGCCTTCAAAGACCTCTGGAAAGGCGAGCTATGAGAACAAGGAAAGCGGAGGAGAAGCATAAACATCACGTCACAGAAGGACACCAGGATTCCAGACCTGGGTCTCTCCACAGTCTGCTCCGTGCCTCTGACTCGCTCTGGCCTTGGAATCCAGCAGGAACCATTGTTACAGGGGACCAGGACTGGGGCTGCCGCCAAGAAAACGCCCCGGGGACGTGGTGCGTTTCTCCTCTTCCAAAGAGACAGGAGGAAAAGCACCTATTGGAACCTTTTATTGGCTCAGAGTCTGGTTTTGGGCGTCTCGACTGAACATTTCACCTTGGGGCTGAATAATTCTGTCACGGAGGCTGTCCTGTGTGCACACAATGGGGTGTTAAC
Organism: Thryonomys swinderianus; assembly: GCA_004025085.1. Lineage (NCBI taxonomy): Eukaryota > Metazoa > Chordata > Mammalia > Rodentia > Thryonomyidae > Thryonomys > Thryonomys swinderianus. The sequence goes on along the minus strand of PVIC010004908.1, from coordinate 20,514 downwards.
ATCTCATGACGCTGTGACAGCCAGACGTGTCTCCAGAGACTCATTACCACATGTCCCCGGGAAGCAAAACTTCCCCTAATTGAGAATTTGGGGCTCACTTTTGGTTCTCCTGTAACATTGCATACAGAGGCCTGCAAAAGGGGTCACAGTGTTTTGTTTTGTTTTTTGAGACAGGGTCTCGCTTTGTAGTTCAGGCTGGCTCTGAGCTCACTATGGAGCCCAGGCAAGCCTTGAACTCAGCAATCCTCCTGTCTCTGCCTCCCGAGTGCTGGGATTACAGGCGTGAGCCACCACGCCCAGCACTGTGGTATGTGGTATTGATGGCTGGTGGGTGTGAGTCTCCACGCTCAGCATTGTATGTGGTTACCGGGGATCAAACTCAGGACCTTGCGCTTGTGAGGCAGGCGCCGGAACCACTGAGCTAACCCTCCGGCCCCACAGTGTTTTGTTTTTAAGAGATAAGAGTCTTGCTAGTCGCCTGGGTTGGCGCTGAGCTTTTGGCTTCAAGGGACCCTCCAGCCTCCCAAGGAGCTGGCCCTGAGGCACGTACCACTGCGTCCGCCCGGGGCAGGGTCATTCAGATAGTGTCGGGACAGAAGTCTCTCCAGGTTGCCCTCGCAGAGCCCCTCCCACCCTCTCAATCTTGTCTACCCGCGGGTTCTGAGGTACAGCTTGTGGGGAGCCCGGACGTTTTACCTTGAAAAGCAGCCACTTTGCCACATTTTCCCCCACTCTTCTGGGCCAGCAGCTGGTCGTGTTCCCAGACTACAAGGAGAAGGTCCCAGAATGTGAACTATTAGTCCATTAGGAACAACCATCACGGGACAGTAGTGGGACAGAAAATCCAGACAACAAACCAAATCTCAGGGCACATATATCACTACCCTTTGTGGCACCTCATGTTCCAACAGACTTGTCAGGAGACCCCGAAGAAGATACAGAAACAGGATGTGTGCATGAAATGAGAAATTACTACCGAGGAAAAACCTAAAGAAACCCTCTAGCTTCACTTGCTCTTAATCACAAATTTCGACAGTCACACAGCTGGGTGATGCATCAGTTCCCTATTGGCCTGGCCACAGATAATATCTATGATACGTGGGCTATGGTAACAGTTGCCTAGGTTACTGCTCAGGGTCCTTCCAGCCACTTGTACTGAGAATACCCACGCTTTACTTGGGCTTGCAACTATCTTCTGGGTAGGGAAAATGGAATAAAAGTCTTGGCATCTTTGTCTTCATATTGTACTTGTCCCCTCGCTGACTTACACTTGAGTTAAATTCTACTCTGTAGAATAGAATTTAAATTCTACCAAGTTAAAGGAGTTAAATTGGGCTCTGTACATAGATGTGTTGTTCATTTTAAAAATGTTTTGTTCACTACAAAGCGAGACCCTGTCTCCAAAAAGAAAAAAAAAATGTTTTGTTCAGGCTGGAGATTTAGCTCAGTGGTTCCAGCACCTGCCTAGCAAACGCAAGGTCCCTGGTTCCATCCCAGTTACCACATACAACAATACTGGGTGTGGCCAGGCGTGGTGGCTCACGCCTATAATCCCAGCATTTGGGAGGCAGAGACAGGAGGATTGCTGAGTTTGAGGCTTGCCTGGGCCACATAGTGAGCTCAGGGCCAGCCTGAGCTCCAAAACGAGACCCTGTCTCAAAAAAAAAAAAACAATACCGGATGTGGTGATTCACACCCACCAGCAGTCAGTACCACAGTGCCAGGCATGGTGGCTCACACCTGTAACCCCAGCACTCGGGAGGCAGAGGCAGGAGGATTGCTGAGTTCAAGGTTTGCCTGGGCTACATAGTGAGCTCAGAGCCAGCCTGGACTACAAAGCGAGACCCTGTCTCAAAAAAAAAAAAATTGTTTTGTCCAAGACTATGATACAGGCTTAATTTAGTCTATTGAGCATTGAAGCTGGTATGTGTTTTCTTTCTACCCTTTTTTCTGTCCTCGTCCTGTGCTTCTTCAGAAGCCATACATCCCAACCATCTGAATTCCTCTGGCCCCATTCAAGGCCCCAGAACCATACAACTGAACGTTTTGCACAGGTTGATGGCTCTAGATACGTGAAAATTCAACAGCTTCTAGAAAAAGTTGACCTTTCCACCAAGTGGTCCAAGTCTGTCATAAGCAAAAACATCTTTCAAAATCATTGCTTTGGCTACTGATATTACTAGGCTTTGATTTACCTCAACAAATTAATAAAGAACTGCTGCTATCTTTATTCTGTAAGTAGTTTGCTTGGTCTTGACTAATTGCTAACTCCCTGAGCTGAAGAGCCTGCTCAGGTGTGTGTCCCCCATGAGCTGGTCTCGGGTGAGAGTATGTAGACCTGTAGTATTCGGCCTAGTTTTTCTACTCTTTCTACTGTCTTTGAGCCAAAAGATCCTGTTGTCCGGTATCTCTAGGGTAGACAGACATCAAAGGCACAGGGAAAATGTTGAGAGGAGAAAAGCAGTTGGGTAAAGTTCAAGGAGCACAGAGAAGAGGTAAGAAAAGACTCAGTTCTGTTCTGAGTCTGTTCTGAGCTGTCTGAGGGACCAGGAGGACCTGGAATTTACTCTGCAGTCAGCTTTACCCCTAGCTGAGCAGGAGAGAGGCCTATACTCTTGGCGTTCCCAAGATTTCTCCAGGACTCACAGCCAAATGAGCTCAGGTGAAAATTCCAGGACCAGTGATTCTCCCTGTCCCCTGGCTCCCATGCAGGAAGACATTCTCTCTTAGAAGATCTATGTGTTGATGCACTGAAGAGAGACATAATCTTGCTGCAGCCAGAAATAGATGGAGGTCAAATCTGAACACTGTGGCACCAAGCTCTTGGCACTCGCTCTGTTACAAGTAAATGCTACAAGCAGAGCATTCGAGGTCAGTTTAGGCTAAGTGTGCGGCCATGGCCTGGAGACCAGGAACTGCCTGAGATGCGTGCAGGCTGAAGTCAGGCCCTGCAGGTCAAAGGGCAGAACCACAGAAACCCTTCCAGATAGAAGCTGGGGGAGGGGAAAGGCCACGGGTCCCTACCTGAAGTTACTGATGCTCCCTGCAGAGAAACTGTGAAGCCACATCCAGGTTACATGGCACCTGTGTCCCTACAGTCTACACACACACACACACACATGCACGCATGCACGCACGCACGCACGCGCGCACGCACACACAATATTTAGCTAAGAGGAAATGGCGGAAGGCCTCCCAACAAGGCAGGAGGTGGCGCTTCATTGACCCAGCTCCACCAGGAGAAAGGGGCAGCGCAGGGCACAGGGCCCAGGCTCTAGGATCCCGTAATCCTTGTTCCCGCAGAGCTGTGTGTTAGTTGTGTGGGCTTGGCTCCAGCTCTGAGGCCTTTTACTTTTCATCTGCTATGTTGATAAGAATTCTTTGGTGAAAAAGTACATATAGTATAACACGTTGCTCAGAACACAGGAAACACTCTAAAAAGAGAGTGATCGTTATTATTCCATGCAGGTAACTGAAAAGCCAGGAAATCAGCTTTTCTTCATTTCTCTCTCCATTTCCTATCCATTTCAGCCAGCACTCACAGATTTGCCTAGTATCTGAGGCGTATGTCACGTACTCCTTCCTTTTAAGATCAAAGAGTCCATTTAAATCCCCACTCCCCCTCTACCTCACATACTAGGGATCGAACCCAGAACCTCAAGCACGCTAGCGGTCTTTTTAGTTTTCAAAGGCGTTTGCATGCTACTCAAGGACTCTGCCACTGAGCTGTAGGCCCCATTTCAGTTATTCTGATGGGTTTCTTCCTACGAAAGAGATACAGGCTTCTGTGCCTGTCCATCATTAGACGGTCGGCTGTCTGTATCCATGGGTTCCACATCCTCAGATCTATCCAATCTTGGATTGAAAAAACAAAACAGCAACAACACAACAACCACAAAACTGTGTTACTGGAGATTGAACCCTGGGTCTTCACATTGAGCTTAATGTCCCACTTTCTCGCTCCTCCCCTCTCTTCCTCCCCCTCCCCTTTCTGTCTCAGGGTCTTGATAAATCATTAGGTTGCTCACCTTGGGTTTGAACTTGCCATCCTCCTGCCTTAGCCTCCCAAAGTCCCGATAAATAGGAACATGCCACTGGGCTTGCCTTGAGGTTGAAACTATTGGAAAAAATAAAGTTGTGGTTGGACTGAATGTGTACAGAATTTCTTCTCAATAGTCTTTAAATAATACAGTGTCCCAACTAGTTCTATGGCACTTTCATTGTACTAGGTACTATAACGGAGATGATTTAAAATATACAGGAGGAATATAATTCTGAAAGAAAATAAAAGAGCATGTATATAGAGGGTGGGGAGGTATGGGTGGGTAGGGATATGTGTAAAAATGAGAATTAACTTGTGTCATATATTGGTACAAGTTCCCCAATGTTATGTATGATTGTGAGATGTATATAAATTGTACCAGTAAAGAAGTCAATTAAGAGCTGGAGATTTAGCTCAGTGGTTCTGGCGCCTGCCTCGCAAGTGCAAGGCCCTGAGTTCGATCCCCAGTAACCACATACAATGCTGGGCGTGGTGACTCACGCCCACCAGCAATCAATACCACATACCACAGTGCCGGGCGTAGTGGCTCACGCCTGTAATCCCAGCACTCGGGAGACAGAGGCAGGAGGATTGCTGAGTTCCAGGCTTGCCTGGGCTACACAGTGAGTTCAGGGCCAGCCTGAACTACAAAGCGAGACCCTGTCTCAAAAAAAAAAAAAAAAAAAAAAGAAGTCAATTTAAAAAATATACAGGAGGAGGAACACAGATTATAAGTGCTACTATGCCATTTTATACAAGGGACTCGAGCACCTGCAGATTTTGATATCACTGGAGGTAGGGAGAAGGGCCCTGGAAAGAATTCCAGCGGACGCCGAGGGATGACTGACTGCTCTTGGCAGTTCGTGGTTCAGATACTTGGCCTTTGGCAGCCCTGGGTCTTTCCTGGTCCCATCAGTCAGGTGCTACTTCAACTGCTCTGAGGCTCTGTGCCTCCATAATGTTGCCAGGTGTGAGGAATCCCATCCAGTCCTTCTCGCTGTTCATGTGTCCCTGTTATGTGGCCTATGAGGGGCTCTCCCATGTGGACCTGCACCTTTGACTCATGTACACTGACCAATGCATGTGCCAGAAAGTACACTGCATGGTGGAGGGGGGAGGCCTGGCACCGGGCATCAGGAAGTTCCGCCTGGTGAGCTGAAATGGGCCAGCATGTAGGCAGAGTGTCACAGCACGGGAGAAACTGGGTATGTGTGTGGCTGGGTCTGTCTGAAGAGAAAGGTGAGGCCACATCATTTTATTTAATAGGTGAAGAAACAGGCTCAGCAGACGCAGTCCCTAATTTTTACAGCTAGCAAATGGCAGGGCTGGAATTTAAACCCAGCTCCTTTCACCTCCAAGTCTACTGCTTCTGCCTCTCTGTCAAGGCCTAATTAGACCAATGATTATACATCTGGTAGTGGGCTTCTGATCTGCATGCACTTATCTTCTATGTCTTAGTCCATTCTATAAAAAAAATCCGAGACCAAGGAATGTATAAAGACTAGAAGTTTATTTGGCTTATAGTTCTGGTGGCTGGGAAGTCCAGGTATATGGCACTGGTATCTGCTGAGGGCCTTCTTGCTGGATCATGGCATGGGAGTGGGCATCATCACATGGAGGGGCACAGTACGTATGCTAGCATAGGTCTCTTTCTTTTCCTATAAAAGCCACCAACCCATCACGGGGTCCCATCTTCGTGATCCTACCTAACCCTGGTTACTAGCCGAAGACCCACTTCCCCCAGCTTTTAATATAAAGTTTGAGAGATCAAGATTTCAATCCATGAAATTGCTGGGGAGGCCTTCCCAGTCACGGCAATGTCTCACCAAAGCATACATTTCCAGAGAGCTGAGGTCTCCCACTAGGCAGCAGGAAAGACAGACAGGTTAGATGGACCAGTGAGAGACCTGGGTGACGGCGGAGGAGGAAGGTATCGAGTTAGGTTCAGAGTTTGGCTTGGGAAATGGGTGGCAGGAAATACTCACCAGCGAGGACTGCAAGGAGGGGACTAGGTGCACTTCGGTTCTGCGGGCGTGTGACCCAGCATTCTAATCATAACCCTCCCGGTCTTGTCAGACCATCCTGGTCTTTTTCTCCTGGTCACCTGTGGACACACGACAGACACTGGGGCCAACTTCTGCCCTTTACATGCTGGACACTAATGACCATCAGTATGATCAGAACAGGCCACAGCTGTGTCTGGCACCATCACTCAGGAAGCCAGCTTGGGAAGATGGTGACGTGGACTCTCACTCAGGAACGTGAGAACAGCCCCTCGAGGAGAAAGAGATCATCATATCATTTACTGCCTTGTTAGTAAATCCTCTCATATACCTACATCTTCCAACTACCCTAGGAGACAGCTGCTTCCATTTTACAGATAAGAAGACTGATGCTTTGGAGAGAAGCACTGATTTGTTTGAGGGAAGGCAAGGTGAGAAAGGAAAATTCCCTGCGAAGAATCCACCACTATTCCTTCATATATATTAACAAACCGAGTCTCTCCAAATCTCCACATGCAACATCAAAAGCTGCATTTTAGGAGCATAAATAAGTTCAGATGGAACAGCATGTGCAAAAATTCTGAACTGGTAGAGTTTGTAAAATTCTAAGGACTATGAAATGGTTATGCAGGATCACATGGGCTGCACCAAGATTTTGGGGGGCTAGATTAGAGGTGAGGCTCAAATCCAGAGCCCTATGCATGCTAGGCAAGTGCTCTACCACTGAGCTATATCCCAGTCTCACATCTAAAATCTTCATGCTTGAGTCTTCAGAGAATTCTAAATAAGTGGCAGAAACAACTGGAGTGTTAAAATTCCAGCTACCCAGCTGAGAATGGCCTGGAGTGAAATTAAAGACAAGGTAGGTTTTTCTAGGGATCTAAAGGAACAAAGGTGGCTGGACTTGGGGTGGTCACACGGGGCCTAAGGAAAAGTGGATCAGTGTGAAGACTATTGAGGAGGTAATCAGCCAGGCCTGTGATTAGTTCCAGGTGGAGACGCGGGTGAGGAGCTTGCGGCGGTTAACTGTCAAGGCCTCCCCTCTGGTTTGCAGCTCCCCTACCTAGCCCTGGGGGTTAGGGCAAGGTGCTAAGGTGGAGGATCCACGTGAAGTCTTACCCTGCTGAACAGTGAGGCAGGGTAAGATTCTAACAGAAGTTAGAATCCAGAGAGGCTTTCCTTTTGACATGTTTTAGAATGCCAACACATCTGCATTCCCCAGCTGGCCCCACACACTTAGCAAGACTCATCTCCAACAGCACAAGCCTGAAGTTACCTGGTCGTCTCACTAGTCCTAACTAGAAGTGCCCCTGTTGCTGCCCAAGCAGATTTCCGTGAAAAGAAATCTCTTACTTAACTTATGGCCAAAATGCCCAGTGTCTTCTTGAAGTCCTCGCCGTGTATGCCTATCTCACTGACTGGAGTGACTGCCCAGCTAAGGGTGGCACGGCTGAACGAGGCTGGGGCCAGAGATGCTGCACATGAAGTTTTTATTTGCTTCTGGTACGTATGTACAGGTATATACAGCTGGTGTGAGCCTATGGTACATTATTTCACATAATTATCTTACACACTGTGCATACTTCTGGCCAAGAAGCGGCAGATTCTGTTCGGGTTAGCCCACGAATGGTGGAGGAAAAGGACACTAATAGGAGCCACCTTCTCTCCAAGGACATTCACGGGGGACGCCTGCCCCCTTTCCCAGATACTGAAGACATCCCACGGACAATCTGTGCCTCCCTCCCGCTCTGGACACTTGCTGACAGGATCTCAGCAGTAGGAGCAGCAGCGGCTGCTTCCAAGTCTTTCTCCTGGAACAGAAGAAGGCTGGGGGAAGGCCAAAGGAAGCTTGAGCTCCACTCCTGGGCACTGGCCAGCTGACACTGATGCTGAAAGCCCGGCTCGGATCCTCTCTCCCCAGCAGGGGCACATCCTTCCGAGCCCGGTGCAGCCTGGCTTCAGGGGGCACTGGCGTGCATCTTCTCCAGACAGCTAGTCCAGAACAGGACCAGCCGGTTGTCACGGTTGATGCAGAAGTCTGTGAAGTCCTTCAGCAGCCGATCGGCGAACTTCTCATCCCCCGTGGCGCTGGAGCGCCACGTCTTGGTCAGCATGGTGTTGTAGGCCCAGTTGTAGCCAACCCGCTCCTCGCAGAACATGTTCTGGTTGGCGGAGCTGGTGGAGTTCCGCCGCCGTCGCTGCTGCCCCGAGAACTTGCGCTTGGAGTAGGGCAGCTGCAGAAACACCGTCCCTGGGGAAAGGGCGGGACCTGTGTGGCAGCCAGCAGGGGGCGCCTGGAATTTGCCTGAGGTGGTCGTGCCATGCCAGGCCCAGCGTAGCGCGTAGCGCGTGGGCCCTTCACAGGCAGGCGCAGTCTCCTTCAGGACTCACGCAGCTGCCCTGGGGTTCCCACCTGCCCCATGGTTTGCCCCCAGCCCCTCACCTGTAACATGGATATACTGAGGCTTGTTCTCGGCGGGGAAGTTAAAGGCAGAGGCCGAATATTTATCTTGTACAAATCCAAATCTAAGGGAAGGACAGGAAGACACACTGGTTAGGGCCCCTTCAGTGAAAGGAACAGGGGACAGTGTGGCTAATAAGACTCTCAGGCAGCTTGAGAGAAAGGGATCTGGAAAAATCTGGTTCAGAGTGGGCCCTGCAGCCGCTCGTTTTCCTTCGCACCACATCCCGACCTCCACTCCTTTCAAACCGCGGCTCCCACCTCGCGGTGCCCGGGTGTCGACACCTCCCCAGGCGGGATCTGCTGCGTGTCCGCCGGCCAGTCTGCCCAGGCACACCCTCCCTCCCTCTGGCTGCGGCCCTCAGTACTGGGGAGCCTCTCCATTACACGTTCTCCCCTGCCCATGCCCCGACCTTCACTCTGCCTTCGCTGGAATCTGCCTCCTGTCCCTGTGGCTGTGACGCTCACCACATACGCCCCTTAGCTTAACTCACCTCAGCCACCTCACTCCCCCCTCCCCACTCCTCTTATGCTTAGCATATACGAAAGTTCTCAGGAAAGGCCTCAAATTGAAATGGAATGAAGTATTTTAATTAAAATTCTTTTAAAAGAATTCGAGGCGCTCTGCTCTGCTCTGCTCTGGAAATAGGCAGGAGAAACCATTTTTCATCTATGACTTGCTCTGTTCTACTTCTCATCTATGGCCTGTTCTATTCCTGGTTTTTCTATTTCCATAAGGTGCATTTATTATAATCCTACCTGCTGAGAGCTGCAAAGGACGTGCTAACAGATGTGGCTCCTGGCCTGAGTCTGAGGCGTTTATGTAATGAAAGTGGTGATGCAGGCAGAGCTGAAGGAGGGAGGAGGCCTGTCTGCTCTCCTGGACTGAGCCCGCGGGAGGAGCTGTGTCAGATCCTCTAAGCTCCCGACTTGATGCTGGCATGCTGTTAGTATCTCCCGAAAACACATGAAGTCACACATACAAAGTGGATGGAGAGTTACCGTGCGCTGCAGACTCCCTCATCTCCAGGCTGCTTCTAGGCATTTGGAAGTGGTCTGGATTTTCCTCTGCTTCCTCCATACTTTGCACTCAGGCCTATGATTTGCTCAGCATGGTCAGCAGGACCTTACGGTTGCCAAGCGGGCATTGTGCTGCTGAGCTAAATACCTGACCCTGTCTCAAGTACATAAATATATAAACACGATTTTTCTTTCTTTCTTTTTTTTTTTTTTTGCAGTACCAGAGATTGAACTCAAGCCCTTGTGCTTCCAAGATAGGAGTGGTACTGCTTAGCTAAATCCCTGGCTAAACACACAATTTAACCACATGGTCCTTGGCTACCTCACTATCCACTTGGAGAAAATACAAGCCAGGATCACAGTGAAAGTTAAGGAATCTACTAATTTCATGCCAACAACTCAGCGAAGCTGAAAGAGCTGGGAGTTAGACCAGAAGGTATCAAGGGTGGATGGATACTTTTCTTTTTCTAAAATAGACTATGGGTGAAGTAACGTGTCCTTTCATAGCCATATTCCCACTGAAACTTCCTGTTATAATTTAGATCAAGAAGGTCCCCAAATACCTTATGTGCTCATAGATGAGGCTTTTGGAAGTTGACTGAATCATGGGGATGAGGTAGTTGACTCTGCTATTAGGAGTTTGGGTCTGCTCAAAGAGGCCGGTCGCTAAAGGCACAATGTAAGCCGCTCTCCTCCACCTGGACCTGTCCACCATGCCATCTTTGTCTTGGAGCCAGTCATCCATCAACTGAAACTTCTGAAACTCTGATCTCTTTTAAGCTGTGGGTGTTGAATACTGTGTCTCAGAAATTAGAAAATGACTAAGACAGATTTTGGTACCAGAAATGGGGTCACTGCCTTGAATACACCTGACCGTGTGGTTTCAAAGCCTTTGGAAATGGCTTCCAGGAGGAGTTTGGAAAAGTCTGAAGATGCCAGCTAGAGAAGCTCTAGAATGCTGTAAAATGCCAAGCTGGATGGGAGACTCTGGCTGGAGCTCAGAAGACCAAAATGAGGGTAGAAATGCAGATTGTAAAGGCCATGTTCACGAGGTTTCAGTAGTAAGGAAGCAAGGAAGTAAGGGTGCAAATGAATTACAACTGGACTTTAGACCATAAGTGTTATGCTCTTGCATAACATAATCTGTCTAATTTTTGCTCATGTCCTGAGACCTTGAGAGCAGCAGGTTAATCCGGTGCAGGAAGATTCAAGGCAGCCCAATGGGCAGGCATAGGTAGTACCTGCTACTTTTAGTGAGATTTACACTGAGAAACAATATCAAAAACTCATTTAATCTGTGAAGATGGAGAAGAGGAGAGCTTAGTTGCTAAGGATTAGTATTAGAAAGAAGCACAGTACTTTGGGATAATAGGAAAGAAGGTTTGAGGGCAAGTTGGGAATCAGCAAGGGCCCCCTCCTTCACAGACTCAGGAATACAAAACTGAAAATTCTGCCTTGAGACCCCCTAGAGTATCCTGCCGCCGAAGGGCCACCTAGGAAACAGGGCATTGGTTTTCTGGGATTTATCCCACAGCAGCCAGCTAGTCACACACTCAGAAGCCTCCCTAGCTACAATTCAAGGGGGCGCAGCCAAAGCTCAGCAGGCAGCAGACCTTGGAATCATCCGTATGGTCCTGGTTTTACAGAGATACAGAACGTAGGACTCATGGGGTCAAGGAGACTTCCACTCAGATTTCAGAAGAAGGCCTGGATGGTCAGGCAGTGTTCCCATGAGAAGTCAGAGCATGAAGCTGGGAGAACAGGTTGACAGTTCAGTGCAGACTCCAGGAAGTTGGAGAAGCCAGGAGTGCGGAACATCTATGGACAGCCACAGGCCGAGGGCAAAGCCACCCCGAGAGAGACTACTAAAGCTGCAACCGGCAACATCATGGAGTAGGGCAACCCTCTGGAAATCGCATCACATTACCAGGATTTGTCCCAGGTGTTGGACATGGAGCTGTAGGATTTACTGTTTGCCCTGCTGGATTTCATCTTGCTTTGGTCCTACTTCTAACCTCCTATTCCTCTTCTTTGGAATAGAAATGTTTACTCTGTGTCACTGTAAGTTGCAGTATATACAGGAGCTGATGGCTAAGAGTTTGCCTTGAGTCTCTGAGAAGACTTTGAGCTTTTAGC
>PVIC010004907.1:0-60412 GCA_004025085.1 Thryonomys swinderianus | reverse complement strand
TAAATGGCCATCATATTGCTAATATTACACAGTTTACCTTTAGTGTTAGTCATTATGTTTTTGAGATTTATCATGGGGCTGGGTGTGGCTATTGGTCAGTTATGTTCATGTCCTATTTCACTGCCTGAATAAAGCCCCGTATACTGTTTTCCTGTTACAGCATGTTGTTCCCAGTTTTCTTCTTTCACTGGGAAGGCTTCAATAGATATTCTGGTCCTTTGAGAGCTCTGCACTATGAGGGTGTCTCTAGCTGTGTTTTCTGGGTGTGGTAGCAGAGAACGCTTGTTTTCAGTTTAGGGAGATGGGCCAAATGATTATTCCAACTCTGAGGACTCCTGTTACCCCACCTTCCACCAACACTAGGATGGCCAGACTTTGAAATTTTCATCATAAGTGTGAAAGGATATAATTTTTATTTCATTGAACACTTACGATGGTTGTACATTTTATATAAATATTTATGCACTAGCCCACTCATCCCTTGTTTTGGTATTGAGTTTATCTTTTATCCCTGTTAAACTACATCTTTTGAATATTAAACTTTTTTTGTTTTTTTTTTTTTTGCGGTACTGGGGATTGAACTCTGGCCCTGTGCATCCCTTCTGCATGCTACCACTTGAGCTAAACCCCCAGCCCCAACTTTTGTTGGTTATAAATGTATTTTACTCTGATTTATGGCTCATGTTATACTTTGTTTATAGATGTGTTGTACAGAAATTTTGCTTTAACGTTTTAAAAATTGAATAAAATCTGAAAACACTTTCATAAGTGCTTCTATTAAACCAGTTACAACTTGACAATGAAAGATGTGTTTTAAAATAGTAACATACAACTTTAACATATTTGAATATATTCTGACAATGAGACAAAAATGTAAATGTTTTTGGTGCGTGGATTCTTTCTGACTGTGGATTCTTTTCCATTTTGATGTCAGGTTTATGCCGGGCTGAACATCTTCTTTGGAATGGCGAGCATCGGGCTGCTCACGGCCGTGGCTGTGGACCGCTACCTGACCATCTGCCGTCCTGACGTAGGTATAGCATTCTCTTCATTTTCCCGGGAAAGCCACTTAGCACCTAACGACACTCAACAGACATTTGCTTCAACATATACACATGTGGTTTGTAATCGGAGTCAGTCTTGTTGCTTTGGCAATTCTTATTCAAAAGTTTCGACGGTTCTCATCATGCTTGAAATGAGATCAAATCCCACAGGCAGCCTGCAAGGCCCGCCTGGCTCTGACCGGGCTCCTCCCCCTGTGGGGTGCTGGCCGTGCCCTTCCCGCTATCTCCCTTGGTGAGAAAGTTGCTCTCCCAGCTTCTCTGGCTGATCCTATTTATCACTTGAGTTTCAGCTCAAAGTCCTTGATGTTCAGAAAGTGAAGTCACGTGCACGTCACCGCTGCTAACCCGCTCATGTGCCACCTTCTGCACAGGAAGAAGAATGAGCTCCAGGAGTTACGTCGGCATGATCCTGGGGGCCTGGACCAATGGCCTGCTGTGGGCTCTGATGCCCATCCTGGGATGGGCTGGCTACGCCCCAGACCCTACAGGAGCCACCTGTACCATAAACTGGAGGAGAAGCGACGCGTGAGACACGCACTGACACTCATGACCACACACTTCTCCTGCGCACTCTCCCGGCTCCATCTTTAGGCTCAGCTCCCAGGTCTCACGGGTGTAGCAAAGCACTTCCTGGTCCTAACGAGCAGGAGACAAAAGAGAAATTATGCTTGTTTGAAGTCAGCGCCATGAAGCTCCCTTCGCTCTGTCCCTCCTTCCTCCGCTGTCGTCTCCGAAGGCAGCAGTGGGGGTGCCAGCCGCCCTCCCAAAGCTGCACGTGTCAGAGTCGGCATGGTGAACAGAAGGGGGGCAGTGGGGCGCAGGCCGCTCTGGCGGAGGCCTGGGCAGCTCTGAGCCGCACAGCGAAGGAGCAGCCGCTGCAGAAAGCTCATCTGCGCTTTCCGGGGAGAGGCGCAGGTTCGGCTCAGCCGTCGCTGCGAAAGCAGCCGGGACAGCGCAGAAGTGCGTGCAAATGTTTGAATGCGAGAGGCCCGGCTGGTCGGAGCTGACCCCAGTCTGAGTGAACTTAAGCCAAGTGCATTCCTAGCATTTTAATACTAAAATAACTATCAGTTTGAGTTGTAATAACCATCTCTGTTGTCCCTTCCTCCGTTTAGGACGCTGAGTGGTCGTGTTTGCCTTTCCTCGTTTCAGATCTTTCGTGTCTTACACGATGACGGTCATCGCGGTGAATTTCGTCATGCCCTTGGCAGTGATGTTTTACTGCTATCTTCACGTCACTCAGTCCATTAAGCGTCATGTGACAGGTAACCGGCCCCCGCATCTCAACGGAGACTGGTCGGATCAGGTGGATGTGACGAAGGTGAGGAGCCAAAACCCTGGAAAAGATTTTTGTAATCGAGCTTTTAGATCAGTACGCAGTTCAAAGGGTCCCGGTCTCCGCTCCTCACCCCAGTGCTCACTGCCCAGCCCTTCCCCTGGCGTCTGGCTTCACACTTCCAGCTACGAAGATGTTTGTCCACTGTGGATACTTCTGGGGTTTATCACTGCTGGATGTTCGATGATGGGCACTGAAGATTCATCTCTTTCAGACACCAACCTGCTCCGCCCGCAGCCACTTTCCATCCAGACAGTCGGCAGGTTAACACTCAGATAAACGGCCTTCTCTCCTCCCGAGGTTCCAGTGAGTCACCGGCACAATCCCGTCCTCTTCCGGGGGCGGCCTTCCTGGCTTTCCCAGGTGGCTGATGTCTGACTGCACCTGCTGTGGGTGCCTCTTGTTTCTTCCCAGAATCACATCACCTCTTCTTGGCTCGCTTGCCTTTCTTCCTTTGTTTATTTCTTCTGGTTTGCTGGATCACATTCTCCAGCAGTTCCCTGGTGTTCCAAAGGATACGAAATTGTAAAGACTTCACATAACTGAAAATGTCCATTTTCTACTTGTGCATTTGACTGGTTGTCTGCCTGGCCTAGAATTCTGGGGACCAAAAGAGCATTCAGAAATGTCTGAAGGGATTCTTCTCTTTCTCCTCTTAGCTCCCAGCACAGCTGCTGTGAAGGTCTTGGCATTCTGGTGACTGACTCTTTATGGTGATCTGGGAGTTTCTTCCGGAAGCGGAGGAAGTCTTCTCTGGGACTCCAGTCTTCCGACTTTCGGGCTGGTGTGTGTGGTGGGGTCTTCAGTCACCCAGTGCTGGGTACTTGCCTCACATGTTCATTGTGGAGGTACAGGTCTTTCTTTTCTTTTTTTTTTTTTGAGACAGGGTCTCGCTTTTGTAGTTGAGGCTGGCTCTAAGCTCACTATGTAGCCCAGGCAAGCCTCGAACTCAGCAATCCTCCTGTCTCTGCCTCCGGAGTGCTGGGGTGACAGGCATGAGCCACCACGCCCGGCACTATGGTATGTGGTATTGATTGCTGGTGGGCGTGAGTCTCCACGCCCAGCATTCTATGTGGTTACTGGGATCGAACTCAGGACCTTGCGCTTGCAAGGCAGGCGCCGGAACCATTGAGCTAACCCTCCGGCCCATGGTCTTTCTCTTCTTGAAGCATTTTTGTATTATTTCTCTGGTGACTCCTGCCTCTGTTTTCTCTGTTTTATTTTTTTTTAAGGGGAATCCTTAATCTGATATTTAATTTTTTGGCTTTATCTTCTATTTTTCCTTCCTACACTGTATCTTTTTGTTCATTTTTGTGGCTGTCTTGTTTTCTAAATTTTTGTTTCTAGTTTCTAGAAGATTTCCATAACCATATCCCAGGTTCTGTTGAGGGTAAAGACAGTGAAGCCTCAATTGAGTACAAATTTGAATGAGCACCAAAAAACTCAGTAATAAAAAGTAATTGAATACAGTAATTTAAGAAATATAAATTTGTGTAAAACTCATGTTGAAAAAAAATAGCAATTTTTTTTTTTTTTGAGACAGGGTCTCGCTTTGTAGTTCAGGCTGGCCCTGAGCTCACTATGTAGCCCAGGCAAGCCTCAAACTCAGCAATCCTCCTGTCTCTGCCTCCTGAGTGCTGGAATTACAGGCGTGAGCCACCATGCCCAGCATAAACATTTTATCTAAGCACTTCTAGTAGGATCCTCCTGATTTATCTACAAACTAGACACTATAATTACCTTTTTTTTAGAACCTGCTGAAACATACATAAAATTATTTACAGGGAAATTGGAAAAAAATTCATCAACTACATCTATTTGAAATTGCTTGGAAACTGGTTCAATTATGTCCAGTAACTGGAAAAAGAAAACAAAAAAAATTGAGATTCCCAATACCTCATCTCTCAGAATGTTACAGTACAGATTCTAAGGGGTTGTGACTCTCAGTTCCGGTGTAGAAATAGGGCCAAAGTGCTCCCCCAAAGTAATCATTTGAAGTATACAGAAGAGATCTATCATTCTAATTGTAAAAGGAAACTTCACTCATTTCAATGTCTAAAAAAAAGCCAGTCTTAGCAAGTACCACTTTTGGTAGAATTTAATATTCTTAGGCCCAAATGCGATGTAGCTGGTATGACTACAGCCCCGATTCCCCCAACCCCCCTTCACTCTAGTTCTTCTTTCTTCTGGGAAGAGACTCATTACAGATGCCCAGGATCTGCTCGGGCTCCTCCTTTCCCTCCACCTCCCAGTGCTGCCTGCTGGAGCTGTACCCCTTGGTGCCCAGGACAGCAGCCAGGGAAGGAATTCTCTAAGCACACACTCAGCTGTGACTTTCTTGTGCCATGAGGTAGTTTTTGTATATTTCTGTACTGAACTGTTTTCTTGTCTTCTGAGACAGTAAGTTTATGATGTGCTGTTTCAGCATCTAGAAGCACATCTATTTGAAATCGCTTGATAATTTTGTTTAGTCCAGAATACTGTGAAGGAAGCTGGCATCTATAATCTCTGAATTGGAATGACAAAATTTCAGGACATTTTCAACTTTATATCTGTGGCAGATAGTCTTAACACTTGTCAGCAATGCAACTTCTGACTTTCTGTATTTGCTGTCTACCTCCTTTAATAGACATTTTAAGGCAGAAGCGTGATCTGAAATGTCTGTTAGACTTCTGTTTACTTTTGATAAAATCTCCCTTTCCTCATTTAATTGCCTAAGAGCAGTCTTTTGCTCATTTTGAAGAAGCAGCATAAACTGTTTGAATTCAGACCTTATTTCTTCTTTCCCACGTTCTACCTGTTTCTTCAGTTCCATTGTTTTCCAGTCTGCATCATTATCACTTTTCCAATTTGTTCGACTCTCTCCTTCCAGAACTCCATGAGACACTCTAGCGATTCCTGTGGTAGACGGCAGCCTTCTCTATGGGCCAAACACAGTGCTGCTGGTGATCAGCAGAGATCTGTGTCCACTGCACTGTGGACACAGAGCCTCAAGGTCCTTCTGGCAGAACACGGTCAGAACCTATCTGTGCTTCTCATGCATAAGATTCTCTTCCTGCCTTTTTCTCTTGCTCCTTCTCAGCAGCAGCACGTTCACCACTTCAGATTACCTAGCTGGAAATTATTCTAGAATTTTCTGTGTGGACAGAGATAATGGCCAGAAGGACTGGGGAAACTGCCTCTGAGATCTTCCAGGACTCACTGATGCAGGAGAGGCAGAAGTTATGCCCACAGTAGATCGTCACTGGATTTTTTCAAGTACCCTACACAGAGGGGACAACTAGCCTTTGTCTGGAGGTCTGCCAAGGCTGCTGCCAGGGACCAACACGTCGGCAAGGAAATTCTCAAATCCCATGTCTCTAACCTTGCCGAATGTCACAGTTGCCCTCCCCCCATGCTTTCAGGAACAGAATCTGAACATTCAACCAATCTAAGACTACAAATATTCTGATAGTTTGCGTAAGAGCTATTATCTCATCTGGTTGCTAAATCCTTAATGATCAGTCAAGGCGTCTTGTCGCAATGGGCTTGGTTCCGGAAAGTCACCCCGGAACAGGTGCTCCGCGGCTCGGCCTGCCCCTGACACCGGGGCCCAACTGAACTCAGGCTGGGTGGGGCGCGAGCGACTGAGAGCGCCAAACACCAGTCAGCGCACAGCTCCCATCTTCCCGCGCGGCCGCGCTGTGCATGCCGGGTATACAGACGGTGGATGGGAATAGTTTGCACCTGCGCAGTGACTCAGCGCTCCTGGCGAAGCTGAGGTGACGCAGACATAAGTGGTTCTCTCAGGGACGGCGCCGTAGTCACCCACAAGCCACCCTTTCACTCTATTTGGACACCTTCTTAGATTCTTTTTAAAAATTCTGTGGCCCCTGGGACCTTTCCACTGAGCTGCGTCCCCAACCCTTTTATTTTTCCTTGAGAACAGAGTCTTGCTAAATTGCTAGGTGGCGGCCCAGGCTGGGCTCACCCTTGCAGTCCTCCTGCCTCGGACTTGCCTGGCCCTTTCCTGTTTCCTATGATGATGTTTTTTGTTGCTGTGAGTGCCCAGAGCCTTACTGCATTTTTTTTTTTTTTTTTTTTTTTTTTAGATAGGGTCTCGCTTTGTAGTTCAGTCTGGCCCTGAGCTCACTATATAGCCCAGGCAAGCCTGAACTCAGCCATCCTCCTGCCTCTGCCTCCCGAGTGCTGGGATGACAGGCGTGAGCCACCACGCCCAGCACCGCCCGGCACTGTGGCATGTAGTATGTGGTGTGTGGTATTGATTGCCGGTGGGCATGAGTCACCATACCCAGCATTGTATGTGGTTACAGGGGATCGAACTCAGGACCTAGCGCCTGCGAGGCAGGTGCCGGAACCACTGAGCTAAATCTCCAGCCCGAGCCTTCTTTTCCGGGTGGTGCAGTGCCTGAGGCCGGCGCACAGGTTTCTGAGTGTCCGGGGTTCTCGTTCTCCAGGGGAGGATGGAGCAGCCACTGAGGGAGACAGAACCTGTGGCGGCGGCGGCAGGGTGGGGGTGGGGGGGTCCTAATTGCTTCTCTTGCAGATTTCAACCCGTTCTCTCTTGGCGTTCCGCCTGCAACCGCGTCTGCCCTGTCCAGAGCTATCTGGGACCTTCCCTTCTACCGCTCCTACGGCTCTGTTAAAAAGGGCTGAACTGCCGGGCGTGGTGGCTCACGCTTGTCATCCCAGCACTCGGGAGGCAGACAGGAGGTTGCTGAGTTCGAGGCTTGCCTGGGCTACATAGTGAGCTGAGGGCCAGCCTGAACTACAAAGCGAGACCCTGTCTCAAAAAATATATATATTTTAAAAAGGGTTGAATTGCTGGGCGTGGTGGCTCACGCCTGTCATCCCAGCACTCGGGAGGCAGAGGCAGGAGGATTGCTGAGTTCGAGGCTTGCCTAGGCTACATAGTGAGTTCAGAGCCAGCCCGAACTACAAAGCGAGACCCTGTCTCAAAAAAAAAAAAAAAAGGGTTGAACTGTACTTGGGTTCCCTCAGGCTGGCTATTTTCAAATTTCTAATAAGGAATTGGCCATTTATCCAACACTTCTAATTTCCACGGAGGAGCACGCTATTGTTTAATCTGTGACGCTCTGTTTTTATGGGTTTGTTTATTTTTTAAATTCTTATTGTAGTGGAGTGTCAGGAGGGAACAGTACAAAAATCATTATCTCTCCATTGAGACATCGTGCAAAGGAGCTTCTTTGCAAAATTATCTGCATTGGATGTAGAATATACTCAGTTCAAATGGCCTGTGGTAGAACTGACGGAGGTCAAGATAGTACTTTACTCCCAGACTGAATTTACAAAGTGTTTTCTTAGAATATCACCTAAGGAAGCAGAGAGGGAGAGAGAGGGATTCTTCTCTATATATGTAACATTCCTAACAGCACATGCTGATCCCTCCCCATCTCCCAGGCTCTTGTTACCCTAGATGATTCCAGGGACCTAAACAAAGAGTAATAAAAGCAAAAGCTCAGCTATTTTCATCACGTCATGAACCACACGAACTTACTCAAACTCTCCTCTAGATAATTCTATGCTACCTTCGCTATATTCGTATTTAAATATTCCAGATGCTGGGCATGGCAGTGTGCTTCTGTTGCAGATGTCTGTGGTGATGATCCTGATGTTCCTGGTGGCATGGTCCCCTTATTCCATCGTGTGCCTGTGGGCTTCCTTTGGTGACCCGAGGAAGGTCCCCCCTGCAATGGCCATCATAGCCCCGCTGTTTGCAAAATCATCCACATTCTACAACCCCTGTATTTATGTTATCGCTAATAAAAAGTAAGTAATGTCTAGAGTGCTTTTTAAAAAAATAATGCAGAAAGCATGTTCTAAGTGTGTCATGTTCTAAGGGTTATTATGAGGTGAGAGAAACTCATGCCAACCTAATGCCAGGTTCTTTGGCTCAGCTGGTCAGAGCAGCATCCGGGATCTTAAATGCCCAGAGCTCGAGCTCCAGTTTTGGGACAAACTCTCCCAACATGGTGGCAGAGATGATCATCGCAGCCCAAGGATCTACTTTTCCGGCCTAGCACCTCCCACAGCTCCCTGGCAGAAAAGTCCCCATTGGTCAGCTCCATCCCAGTTTGCTCCACCTTAAGTACGTGGAATAGTGGTTTCCAAACAAATGAGTGATTCTTCTATCAGACGATGGACACCGACATGTTGGCCATTTTAGTGGGTGGCATAGTGGTACATTTGCCAAACAGAAGACATTTAAATGCAAGAGAATAATCTGGAGCCGATGTAAGAGGCTGAGTGGTTGTCACTCAGGAGAACAGAGAGGCCTCATCAGCGGTGCCTAGATGACCTCATGTCCTGTCCCCACCGGAAGATGAAGCATGGCCCTGTACTGCCCTGTCGGGAAGTCTCAGGAATTTGATCCTGGAATGCTAGAACTGCCTCTGCTAAACGTGTGTTTATGTACATGCTTAGGATGGCAGCTTCAGATGTGAGGCAACGTGACAATTTTAAGACCAAACAGATCACATATTAAGAACATAGGTGAAATTCAGGGTCTCCTGGAGGTTTGTTTGGAACGGGGAGGCACTCTCAAGCCCTCGAGGTGAGGACAGGTGGATGAACCTGGATCCCTAGTTCAGATAAACCACTCATCACACTGGACACGTGTCATTTTAAAGCACATTATTATTGATTTTATTAAATGTCTTCAGTGTTGATAATCAGTGGTGCAAAAGTGGTCTTCAGCTGTACCATACAATAACCGATGTATTCTTGGTGGTGCTCGGCAGTAGATGGTAAAAGTGGAGGCAAAGTTTATGAGGAGATGTGGATGCTTTGGCAATTCCCTGCCGTTCTAGGCTAATGGTAGACTTTTTCTCCTCCATTGCAGGTTTCGGAGGGCGATGTTTGCCATGTTCAAATGTCAGACTCACCCAACAATGCCCGTGACAAGTACTTTGCCAATGGATGCATCTCAAAGCCCACTGGCTTCTGGGAGAATCTGAAATGAGAGAAAAGCACATACTACCAAAACATTTTATTTATGCAGTGTTTTTTTCCCCCAGTAGTTTAACTTAATTTAAAATAAGAGCCTATGTAGATTGAGTGTAGATGTAAATTGCTGTCCTGTTAATCTGTAGGTTCTTCCTGTGCAGCTCATGTTCAGATGGGCTCACAGGTGGCCCATGACACTTGCTTTTCTCTCTACATATAAATGTATCATTCGTTTCCTTTGGTGAATCTGGGAGTGTGGGATTAAAGTTCCTTTTCCTTTCATCACAGCACACATGGTGCAGCATTCATGATCTATAACTTACCCAGGGTCTCCATTAAACTAGAAACAGCCATTATTTTAGAGTAAATTAGTAATAATCTCCAATAAATAACTGTAGAAATTGGTTGCCACATATTACCAGATAGAATAAAAAATATTTTAGCATTTCTGACATTTAAAATTTTATACTGTGTTATCAAACATAATCGAGTGAACATGAAACATTACTGCTTTTAAATCACATCAGTAAACATATATATATTCTATTTAGCCATATGTCTTTGAGTTTTATTATGTATTCTGTAATTTTAACTTCATTCTCCTGCACCTGTATTTTTATGTATTTCCCTCCAAAATTTAATCAGAGTAGGAATTTCTATATATTTGTTTTCTCATGTATCTTTAGTACATGGACAATATATCACATTGTTAATGTATCTAAGTAGCACAATTCTGTAGTAGAAGGGATTTGATAAATATGTGTTGAATGTTGAGTGAATCTATAACTCATACAATTGGAATTTTCAATGACTATTAGACATAGCACAATACAGTGTTATTAAAATTGTTGACGTCTGAAATTCCTTCCAGTTTTTACTTTCTTGGATGTACAGTTGGGAACATTTTAGTACCGGTTTCTTTTTACCCTGGGAGACCCCAGACTAAAGTTACTGGACACCAATGTAAGAACTTGCTCGCTCTGACTCCCACAGCTGCCGGCGCGTTTGGCCTGACAGAGCCCTCTGGTGCACCAGCCCGGCTGGCATTCTTGGCCTCCATAGCCCCCGTCCGAGTCACTTTCTGCTTGACACCCACAACTCTTTCAGTCCACAGTTGGTGCCCATGGCAGGGAGGCCGACCGTGTGGCTCCTGTGTGTAGGTCCCCGCCTGGCTTTGCGTGCCGAGAGACGAGGCCTTGGGTTTGACCGGATCACGGGTGTGTGACGCTGGGTTACTCCACTGACTGGTTTGGCATAGTTCTGGGTTGTAGGGAACAGGGGAAGGGAACATAACTAGAATTTTTTCATTTAAGCTCTAGTCTCCTGTGACTCCAACAGCACAAGATGAAATAACTAGTGAACAGGCAGAAATGAGACTTAGAGAAGTTGAGCTTGGGCCTGATCCGTGCTGCTCTGGGCAGCAAAGACAGCGGACCCGAGCTTGCTACACCTTTTATTTAGTGCCTCCGAGGCCAGCGCTGTTACAGGTCACTCAGAGGGCAGCGTGTTTGTCATCCCAGAACAGTGAGGAATTACATAGAGGAGGGTCCCGGTATCGCTCTGCGCTCTGCCCTGGAGCCTCGGAGCACCTGGGACCACCGGGGTCTTTGTTGTTCCCAGAGACAAAGATAAAGAGTAGATTCCTCAGCCGGGCGTGGTGGCTCACGCCTGTTATCCCAGCACTCGGGAGGCAGAGGCAGGAGGATTGCTGAGTTCCAGGCTTGCCTGGGCTCCATAGTGAGCTCAGGGCCAGCCTGAACTACAAAGCGAGACCCTGTCTCAAAAAAAAAAGTAGAGTCCTCAGGTCCGCGTTTGTCTTAGCTGGTCTTCAGGCAGGAAAGCTGGCCCAGTCATAGTCCTGGTTGCCAATTAATTTTCCCAAATAGGATTGCTCCTGACACTGGGTGTGGACGGCACCAGTCAATAGGCTTGCAGCCTGGGTGTAATAAAAAGGGAAAGAAAGGAATCTTGCTGCTGCTCCTAGCCTGCCGGGCCCCTCTGCCAGGCCGCCCTGCCCCACAGACAGCCAACGATGGACTGAAACTTCTGCAAACTGAGATTTCTCCTCAGTTTGTCAGTGCTGAGTTCTGTCCCAGCAGTGAGAAAGTGACCAAAGCGCAGACCCTCCCGGCCACGCCCCTGGCGACTCACCTGAAGCAGGTTTGGTCTCCCAAGGTCACCTTCGGCTAGGACACAGCAGGGGGTCGGATCAGGGATCAGTGTCGCCCCATGAGCTGGGCGCCTCCTCAGAGCCCCTGCGTGGCTTTGAGGGCACAGCCAGATGCAAACTGGAAGGACTCTCCTAGGAAAGCAAAGGCCGGTTCTGCCGTAACCCGGCCTGCAGTAGCTCTCTAGCCTGGTCTTTCCCTCCTCAGACTTCCGGCCTCAAAGTGTTAGGCCCAAGGGCAGGGGCGTGGCTCCCTGGGAAGGGGTCACCGCTTCTCTCTTGCCTCCCGCCCAGTTCCTGCTCTTCCTGCTGGTTGCATTTCTTCTTCCAGTTTTCCTGTAACAGACGGCTCAGGAAATCTTGCGTGAGCCGCACAGGTTGGGTGTGAAGTGCTCTTTGCCTCTTTTCTTTTCCTTCCCTTCCCTCCTCCTCTTTCTTTCTCTCTCCCACCCCCACCCCCAGGACTGTGGATTGAACCCGAGACTGAGCTACAATCCCAGCCCACATTTTGAGTCGATGTCTTGCTAAATTACTCAGCTTCCTTTGCTTGTGCTCAAATGTGGAATCCTCCTGCTTCAGCCTCTGGTGTGCTGGGATTACAGGTGTGAGCCCAGCTCAGCCTGTGTCTCTTTATCATGTGAGTTCCTTAGGTGTAGTGGCCCTGGCTTCCTCATCTCTGTCCCCCGTACTTGGTTGAGTGCTTGGCATGGAGTAAGTACTCAGTAAATACCTGATCAACAAATGAACTGTTTTTAGTAATATTTCCCCATAACATGTTTGTAGACTTGATTTTCTTTTGTCATTATTTTTTTGTTTAAAGACGATGGATACAAGGGTGTAATACGAAGAGTAATACCTTGACTGTCCCTGAGGATTCTTCAATCTATGTTGTAGAAATAATTCTATACCAATTAAACTGAATTTTTATTTCCCGTTAGAATGCAATATTGCTAAAAGATAGGAGGGGGGTTGGGGGTTTAGCTCAGAGGATCCTGTACCTGCCTCACAAGTGCAAAGCGCCAAGTTCCATCTCCAGTACCAAAAAAACCCCGAACCCCCCTCCCCAAAACAGAACCCAAACAACAACAAAAAACATACTCTGTCTAAAAGGATATGAGAGCGGGACTTCGGATACGGGTATGATGCCCCAGATTTGGGAACTAGCTTGCAGTAAATATGTTCTTGAGTGCAGATCATTACCAACATATACGCTGATGAACTCATATTCGGGGTAACGGAAACGGAGAACCTCCGGCCAGCAGGGGGCGCAGGCTTCCTCCTAACAACCCATTTTGCTTTCAGAAAAAATTAGAACAAAGCAACAGTGAGCACTATTCTAAACCAGTTCTGTGTCATGTGCTTCTTCTATCTTCAAAACTAAGCCTTGTAAAAGCAAATGTCACACAAGGATACAAAGCAAATGCAAAAAAAAAGTATAAAACACATCTAAGTAAGCTACCAAATTTCCTAGCTCCTGCCTCAGACCCTGCCATCTTTTCCACGTGAGTTTATTTTCAGGGTGTGGGGACAGTTGCATCCACAGGAAAGCGATTTAGCAGGTATTTCTTTGCAAATCCAGCTACGGGCAGCTATTGAAGTCACCAGGGCAAGTTTGGTTTGCTGAAAATGTGTTACTCAGCTGAACCGTCTCAGAGCTGGGTCGACTGATCCTCACAAGATACACTTGAAGGTTAAGTAACTCCAGCTCTCAGCTAATCCCGTGTAATCTGCTGCTACCACGCAGGGCTGGCGCGCCTGGCTCACCGGGTCCTGAACGCTTGAGGTTTGGCTTTTACCTTTTGCGCAGCAGCCTGCGGAAGAGCCATGCGTCTGCTCGCGTGTGTGTGCATCGTGCTCGGCTTGCTGGGGGGAGCGGGCAGCTCGTGCCCGCCTCGGTGTTCCTGCAGCTACCCCGGCAGGAACGATGGCTCGGGGTCCAGGTAGGGCCTCCCCGTGCTGCTCGGTGCTCTGCTGATTCCAGCCCGCCAAGGGCGCGTGAGTCTCCATGGTTGGGGAAGCAAATTGCTCGACCCTCTGAAAATAAGTTTATTTAACTTATATGTATGTGTGTATATATTTGTATGTATAGTTTTATATATATATATGTGTGTGTATATATTTATGTCTAGATTTATATATATATTTGACATATATTTGTGTATGAGTTCATCAGCGTATACATCGGTAATGACCTGTACTCGGGAACATTTTTACTCTAAGCTAGTTCCTAAACCTGGGGCACCATATCCGTCTCTACACCTTGGTCTAATTGTGTTATTGCAGACTGCCCATAAATGTCCACTTATCATTTTCATCCTGAACAGTTTAACTCTCAAAAGACTTGCAAATTATTTGAAATCCCCAAGCACACTGTGTGTTACAAAAGTATTCCTTACGCTGACACCGGTGTCCGGCCCAGCTCAGGACGCAATTCCGGAGCGTGCAGGGCAGGGCGGGGCTCGCTGGAGGCACCCACAGGGTTTTGCTGGGGGTGGGGTGCGGGGGGCGGGGTTCCATCGCCTTGTGAGAGCTTGTTCCTGTCCACAGCAGGACAGCAGGAAGGAAGATGGCCAGAGGGGGGGACAGCTCCTTACTTCGAATTTCTCATCCTAACTAGTGGCACTGACAAAGTAAAGACGTTTGATAGATACAGTGGGCTGTACTCTTACCGTTATTTAATCTGTAGGTTGCTTAAGCACCTACCTGTGGAGTGAGAATAGGAATTTGTTTTAACATGCATCTCCTTTTAGATATAATTCAAATGCAAACAGAACTCTTATGAGTTAACACAATAGGCCTTGATTTGTTTGCTGGAGTATTTTTTTTAGTAATAAAATAAGATTATTTGTGGTCTGAGTCAAAAGAATAGCACAAGTTTAAAGAAATAATAATAATTATGGCTGAAGAGTAGCTCAGTGGTAAAGCACTTGCCTCACGAGTGTGCTGCGTAGATCCAACCCCCAGCACCGCTGTTAACAGTAATAGTAATAATAATGATAGGAATAGCTTATTTGTGAGTAATTTATTTTACTATTTACAAGTTTTACCCAATCAGTTTTTGATGTCTTTATGAGATATTCACCAGGGGAGTAGAAGATAGTAAAAAGAACAAGATGAGATAAAGACCTTTCTGTCCAGGAAACTATGGCAGTTAACTGGGTGGGGTGACTCCGAGAGCCCCACAAAAAGCTTCCTTCCCTGGGGTGGCCTCATTATTGACCAACAAAATGACAAAAGTGATTGCATATCATGCCTGTCACGAATGCTAGGAATAACTTAGTTTAACCTTGTCATTTCATGAAGGAGGGAACGAGACTGCACAGAGATGAAATCATTTGCCAGTGGGCAGGAGGCGTGCTGATGTGTGACTCACTCAATCAGTGTGTCCACGGACACACAAAGGGATACACAAGACATGTGGAGGACTACTCTGTCCTAAAGGAGAAATTCCAGTCTTTTGGAGGAAAATGGAAGCAAAGGGAGATCATAACGTTAAATGAAATAAATCAGATATGTAAACTTAAATTTTGCATAGTTTCTCTTCTGTGAGAACCAAAATATACATAAAGGACAAAAAAAGAAATTAATAGGATGTAGGGAAGTAGATCTTTGTCAAATGGGAAAGGGGCCCCGAGTTAGAGGGGTGGGGAAGGAAGGAAGGGAGGGAGGGAGGGAGGAGGGACGGAGAAGGAGTGGACATAGGTCCCGTGTTCCAGTTCCTCCACACAAGGAATACAGACATCACGTGCTGGAAACACGGGCGAGGGCTTCCATCTCGCTTTCCATCTTAGCTTTTCCTCGTACAGCACTGAGCGGTCTTTAACGAGTAGAAAGTGCTGCTCGCTGAGGCGAAGGGGCGCCGAGATCTGTAATATAAAACAGAGAAGGAGGGCCGGAGGGTTGGCTCAGTGGTTCCGGTGCCTGCCTCGCAAGCTGTAAGGACCTGAGTTCGATCCCCGGTTACCACATATAATGCTGGGCGTGGTGGCTCACGCCTGTCATCCCAGCACTCGGGAGGCAGAGACGGGAGATTGCTGAGTTCGCG
Source organism: Thryonomys swinderianus (assembly GCA_004025085.1). Lineage (NCBI taxonomy): Eukaryota > Metazoa > Chordata > Mammalia > Rodentia > Thryonomyidae > Thryonomys > Thryonomys swinderianus. Next base: position 44,834 of record PVIC010004907.1, on the reverse strand, counting down.
GCGGCTTGCCTGGGCACCATAGTGAGCTCAGGGCCAGCCTGAACTACAAAGCGAGACCCTGTCTCCAAAAAGCAAAAAAAAAAAAAAAAAAACCAGAGAAGGAGACTAAGCCAGGTCCTCAGAGGATTGCGTGGTTCCGCAATGTTTTCTCCTAGAGCCGCAGCGGGAAGAGACCGCGTCCAGGGCTCTGCGTACCTTCAGCGCCCCTCTGCTTCCACTGCGAGCTCGCTTTAAAAATGAACGCTGTTTTCGCTGAGTGCCTATTTTAGTGTTAGGATTTTATTGTGGCGATTTGCTGGATGTGTGCGTCGTAATTCCGGCGGTGTTTTGTAAAGCTGCTTTTGTTTATTTTCAGGAACATAGGTGAGTATGTTACGGGAGAGAACCAGGATGTTTTCCTGGCCCGGGTGAATGCAAATTCTCAGGCTCCCCACACCTAAACCCACGTGTGGCCCGTCTTTCCGAGCCTGTCCGCTGCGCGGCACGCAAGGTCACGGGTCCGGTGATCGAGGGCGTGCAGCTGGAGAATGGCGCACGGCGGAAGTTCGGTCCGGGCTGCTGTCTCCAACAGCTCGTCTGAACACTTGCTTTTTCCTCTATAAAGTGATTAAAAAGGACCAACGTATGATTTTAGCAGAAGAGCCTTTCAAGCCGGGCCGCGGCCCTCTGGTCTGGGGAGCGCCGAGCTCGCTGGCCGGGAGACCCTGACAAGCGATAGAACATTGGGGGCCACGTTGGTTTCCGGCACAGAACTGAGACCGAGCGGTCACAAGGCCTACAGGGTGCTCACGGCGTGCGGGCAGGGACGCCGTCAGCCTCGGTTACGGGGTCCCACGGGGGGGTGAGGCTGAGGGGGCACCGGGAGGCTCGGCAGGGGGCGCCAGCCCTCAGCGGGGGTCGGAGCCAAGACCAGGCTGGGCGCAGAGCCGGCCTTTACGTGTGGCCGGTGTCCGGCTGGGCAGCGCCCAGAGGCCCGGGGGAACCGTGCCGGGCCCCTGCTGCTGGTTCCTTCGTACCACGGTGTGGCCACCTCCGGGGCTCAGATGAACCCTTGCTGGTGCCGTGATAAGGGGCACGATGCCAGGGGCAGGAGGGCGTCAGCAGACGGAGGAGGGAATGAGCGGGTGGCAGGGCGTTTCCAGACGGCCCGAGCGCCAGCCTCTCTGTGTCGCTCTCGGGCCTAGGTTGGTGCTGTGCAGCGACCTGGACATGAGCGAGGTCCCCACCAGCATCCCCGCGGACACGGCCCAGCTCCGCATCGAGAAGACCGCCATCCGCCGCGTCCCGGCCGAGGCCTTCTACTACCTGGAGGAGCTCCGCTTCCTCTGGCTCGCCTACAACGCCCTGGCCAGCGTGGAGCCCCGCAGCTTCTACAACCTGAGGGGCCTGCACGAGCTGCGCCTGGACGGGAACGCGCTGGCCGCCTTCCCCTGGGCCTCGCTGGCCGACACGCCCCGGCTGAAGACCCTGGACCTGCGCAACAACAGGATCGCCCGCGTGCCCAGCGAGGCGGGCAGGTATCTGAGGAACCTCGCCTACCTGGACCTGTCGAGCAACAGGCTCACCACCCTGCCGCCGGACTTCACGGAGAGCTGGGCGCACCTGGCGAGGGTGCCGCCCGGAAGCCCAGACCCTCCTCCGGGGAGAGTCATCCTGGGTAAGCCCGCGCGGGTCCGCACACCGTGGGCTGTGCAGTCCTGGCAAACCTTGGCTCTGGCGCTCAGAGACTTCCGTGGCACCGAGGGCGGAATCCAGGGCCTCGTGCGTGCTGGGCGACGTTCCCAGCCTTTTCATTTTATTTTGAGTCTTTTCAGTTGTCCAGAATGGGCCTGAACTTGCAATCCTCCTGCCTCAGCTTCCCAGGTAGCTATATTTTAATACAGCAGAATCTGATTAGTCAACCTAGGTCTAGTCACCTGCCTCTATGGTGTAAGATGCAATGTGTGTGCATATGTGTGCACACATGTATACATGTGTGTATCTGTACACAAGCATCTGTGCACAAGCATGTGTGCATATGTGTGCATGCATGTATATGTGTGTCTATGTACATACACAAGCATGTATGTGTGCATGCCTATGTGGAAGGGTGGAGAGGAGCCTCATAGCCAGAGGGTGCCGAGTCTGTCTGAGCCCTTGGGCGAGGCCGGACCCACAGCCTGGCCTCTGCCCGGCTCAGCCCTCCCTGTGCTCACTTTGCCCCTTGCTCGGTGCTTCCCGCGGGGGAGGCGTCGGCCTTGGCAGCTCGTAGGGCGGTGACTCCCAGGCCCTGGTGAGACCCCGACACACTGAGTCTCACTGAGACCCCGTGGACCGGATGGAAAGGGGTTTGGAAATGTCAGTGTCCACAGAGTTACTCAGGCCGCTTTATCTGTTTTTTGAATCCAGGTTCTTCAAAAACAGCGATGGAAAGTACTGCTTTAAACGATGTGTTTATAATTTAAAAACAGGGGGCCAGGTTTTTCAGTTGGTAAACTGGCGTTTAATGACCCATAAAATGGCCATGAGGTTGGTTTTTTATTTCTACCCGGGTCAGCGTCCATGGCCTCCCTCTCCCGCGAAGGAAGCTTTGCGCAGCGTGTTCCGTGCCGTCTGCCACTGCCGTCCTGGAGGAGAGTCCCGCAGCAGGGCAGGGCATAAAACGGGCGTTTGCTCTTGGCCCCACGTGTCCTCAGTTGTGAGCACGGGCCCCTCCGTCCGTGATGGGACTTGCCCGAAGGGCAGAGGTGGCTGGAACTTGGAGGTGGCGTCTTCACTAACGCATCTGCCTCTGAGGGACTGCAGGGCGCAGGTCCATGTGGGTTAGGCCTCGACCTCTGCCCCTCCCAAGCCCCACACACCCCTTCCTCACGGCACCCCTGAGGGGGGCTGTGGCCATCACTGTGCTCGCTCTGCAGCTGGGAAGGGGGGCAGGAAGCATCAGAGCCAGCGGAGCTCCAGACGCATCACTCTGGTTTTTAAAAAAATTCTTTGAGACAGGGTCTTGCTTTGTAGTTCAGGCTGGCCCTGAGCTCACTGTGTAGCCCAGGCAAGCCTCGAACTCAGCCATCCTCCTGCCTCTGCCTCCCGAGTGCTGGGATGACAGGCGTGAGCCACCACGCCCGGCACTGTGGTATATGGTGCTGATTGCCAGTGGGTGTGAGTCACCACACGCAGCATTGGTGTGTGTAGTTACCGGGGAATGAACCAGGGACCTTGCGCTTGCTAGGCAGGTGCCAGAACCACTGAGCTAAATCTCTGGCCCTCAAACCTTCTTTATTTGCCAATGACACTGACAGGTGTCACGCATGGCTCTCACTGATGGGGGTGACAGAGGCTCGTCGTGGTACAGGGAATAACAGACTAGGTGGGCAAAGAAATCTGGGAGTCACTCTCTAAGCCCCTGACAGAGAAGCAGTAGTCATCTCTTTGTTCTTTATTTTTTTCTGTCCTGTAATTAAAATGATACTATCGGCTTCCCAGACGGTAGAACACAGCACAGTTGGCAAAGATGAGTGAGGCAGCGTGTGAGAGCCTCGGGGTCCAGATCCTCACGTTCTGACCCTGGCTGTCCCGCTGTGTGACCTCAGGACGATTCCTTAGCCTCCCTGAACCTTAGTGTCCTCATCATTAAATGAGGACAACAATACTACCGACCAGTGAGGTTGTGCAGACCGAGTGGGCGGGTTCGTCAGAGCGGTGGTGGCGAACCCAGCGCATGCGCGCTGCAGAGGGCACGCCCAGCCCTCTGATCGGCATGCAACAGCAAAGACGGCATTAACTATGCAAAGCGTGCAAATCCAAACTTTCACCTCTCAATAAGAAGCCATTTGTATCACTGAAAGCTCTGTTACTGTTTTTTTTTTTAAAGATAAGTTATGTATTTTTTTTTTTTTTAAACTACAACCTCAGTATTTAGGTTTAATCGCAAGTTGGTACTTTCCAGCAAGTAAGTGGGTTCTGGGTTCCAGTCTGGGCACTCAGTCTTGCAAAGGTTGGCCCTGCTGCTTTAAATATTAAGCTGTTTTGAGAGTTTTCCACAGTGTCTCAAATTTCCTGAGTGGGTGCTGCAGACGACTTTGTCAGAGAACGCTCTGGGAAGCAGAGGTGAGGGGCTCCCTCCCAGTAAGGCGCAGGCTTGCCGACTACCCAGGACATAAAGTCCACGTCTCCGTCTGATGCTCTGTTTACCCAGCCTCCCACTCTGACCGGGATTCTTGTGTCTTCTCTTAATACTCACAAAACTGTGCCAAGCTGGTTTGCCCGGGATCACAAATCTCCCAAAGAAGGTTTCTCAGGACCAAATTCAAGAAAATCTTAGGCAAACTGGGATAGATTGGTTGCAATAAAACAGAATAAAATCTTGATACTGTTACAGGTTTCCTTGAGGTATTTGCTATGGGAGAAACTGTAACTTCTAATTTGTGCTAATATTATTAAAGAAAAACAATCTAGCACATCAGGGCAAAGTGTTTCGAAAACATATAATATCCTATACATATTAATCATTACAATAGGCTACAGTGGATGTCTGTTGGCCAAATTAGAAATCAATCTTAAGCGGGGCGTGGTGGCTCACGTCTGTAATCCCAGCACTCGGGAGGCAGAGACAGGCGGATTGCTGAGTTCGAGGCTTGCCTGGACTACATAGTGAGCTCAGAGCCAGCCTGAACTACAAAGCGAGACCCTGTCTCAAAAAAAAAAAAAAAAGATATAAGAAATCAATCTTAAAAGTCCAATGATGAATGTTGAATTGTAAATATCAAGTGATCATAAAAATTAGACATATAAAATATCTTATACATGAGTATAATTTTTTTAGTGTTGCATTTCTGAATTTTTTCTATTTTAAAGCATGAATGCTGTCTTTGGGATGTTCCTCTTTACCCTGCGGGTGCACTGGCAACACACCTCTCCATGGAGGGCACTGCACACCCCATGCTCTTCCCGTCCCTGGTGTCGCCTGTCTTCAGACAGGGGCGGGTCCATGACTGGAGGTACACCTTGCGAGCTGATGTGGGCATGAGAGGGACACTTATATTTCTGACAATGCCAGTCAGTAGCAAAACCAGATTTTTAATCACCTGTAACTTTTTGTAGAAGTTACTGGCATTTTAGGTCCTAACTGATCCCATTTGTTTATTTGTATGGATTGTATTGAAAAATTCAAAATCTAATGCTTTGTAGTAATATTCAAATGCATATATGTTAAAACTGGTAAATGTTGGGCTGGAGATTTAGCTCAGTGGTTCTGGCGCCTGCCTCGAAAGCACGAAGTCCTGAGTTCGATCCTGGTGACCACATACAACAATACTAGGTGTGCTGACTCACACCCACCAGTAATCAGTACCACACACCACAGTGCTGGGCGTGGTGGCTCACGCCTGTCATCCCAGCACTCGGGAGGCAGAGGCAGGAGGATTGCTGAGTTCGAGGCTTGCCTGGACTACATAGTGAGCTCAGAGCCAGCCTGAACTACAAAGCGAGACCCTGTCTCAAAAACAAAAAAACCGAGCGTGGTGGCTCACGCCTGTAATCCCAGCATTCGGGAGGCAGAGACAGGAGGATTGCTGAGTTCGAGGTTTGCCTGGGCTACATAGTGAGCGCAGAGCCAGCCTGAACTACAAAGCGAGACCCTGTCTCCAAAAAAAAAAAAACTGGTAAATGTTAAAACATGGATATAAAGTACAGGGAAAATTATAGAAAGGACTTCACCTTTTAAAAAGCAAAGAGTGATTCTTCCCCTTATTTTAGTAAGCAAAATCGGTTTTATTGTTCACAAAAAAAGGAACTGGGTACTCTAGTCTGATTGTAGTTAAATAGGCTGGTTTCCCATTTGGGCTGTGAACGCAGGCCGTCCAGGCTGGAGAAGTCACTGGTTTACAATCTTGAACTTCCCCAAACGGGCATTATTAGAACAGTGTAGACCAGTGATGTTGATGGCGGACCTTTGAGAGACAGGCGCCAGACTCCACCCCGAAGCCATTTATCTGTCCGGGGCGCCCACGCCGAAATGAAACCCGAACACTGAGGCTGAATTTAGAAAAACAACTGTTATCCATCCAACGCTCGGCTGGCGGGCCGACGTGGCCGCGTGCCGAGAGCCGTGCGGGCACCGCTGTGGTCCCCGGCTGGCCACCGGGCTCCGGAGCCCCGAGCCGCCTGCACCGCAGGCCGAGCGGGGACGAGCGGGCTCTCCGCGGCCCCCTCGCAGTCCCGGGCTTCGGTGTCGGGCTGTGCCAGCTTCGCTTTTTCCAGAACATCATGGCTGCAGAGCACTCTGGCCTGTCAACTCTCGTTCTATACACGGGGAAACTGAGGCTCAGTGAAACCACGGAGTCAAGGTCCCAAAGCTCCGCCTGGAAAACTCTCATTGGGTGAATTTGTGAAGGTGGTGTCATTTCCGGTTAGTTTCTAAAAATTTCTCTAATCGTTACTTAAACGCGGCCGTAATAACTCAGGACACCTAACATTCGCAGTAGTGAGCACACCGGGCCCCGAGCGTCTCTGAAACGTCCTTATTTTAGCTTCTCCGTCTCCGTCAGGTTCCTTTTGCGTGTACGGTTTGCTTTGCCTTTGCACATGTGCCTGTTTGGTCTGCATTCTGCAGAAGGCGTGAGCAGGAACGCGGGGGTGTATTTTCTTCAGCATTTGAAACTTTGTACTAAATGAGATTTTTTTCTTTTTTTTTTTGCTTTTTGAGACAGGGTCTCGCTTTGTAGTTCAGGCTGGCCCTGAGCTCACTATGGTGCCCAGGCAAGCCGCCGCGAACTCAGCAATCCTCCTGTCTCTGCCTCCCGAGTGCTGTGATGACAGGCATTAGCCACCATGTCCGGCATTGTGGTATGCGGTGTTGTTGGTGGGCGTGTCTCCACACCCAGCATTGTATATGGTTACCGGGATCGAACTCAGGACCTTGCGCTTGGGAGGCAGGCGCCGGAACCACTGAGCTAACCCTCCGGCCCCCTAAATGAGATTTTTAAGTAGGTTGGTTTTAGCAGAAGCGGTTAATGGTTCCAGAGACTTTTTAAAAACAGATCAGACTTTGAGATAATTTATATGAGTGGTTTAATTAAAATTTCACACAATTCCATGGAAGAATTGCTGTCCTTGCACACGGTCTCCAGTCAAGGCCGAGGTCATTGGATCCTTACCTGCTGCTCCAGACTGGGACTCCAGCCAGGACATTAGGTTTCAGGGTCACACTTAGGCATTGAGTGCAAGAGAAAACTGGAAAACTGCTTGCGGCATGAAACCGTGTGAAGCAGCCAACAATGAAGAGAACGGAATTCAAAATATTATTAGAGAACTAGTCCTAGTTTCAGGACTTAATATAAAAGGCAAAGTTCGAGTTCACTCACGGGAGAAAAGCGAATGTCTAAAACAGAAGCTAGAGCTGGGCGAGGTGGCACACATCTGTAATCCCAGCACTGTGGGAAGCTGAGGCAGGAGGATTGCAAGTTTGAGCCCATCTTTGGTGACTTAGTAACTTATGGAAATTCTAACTCAAAATTTAAAAAAGTTTTTAAAAAAACAGATTGGATATGTAGCTCAGCCCAAAGGCTCTGAGTTCAGTGCCCAACCCTGCCAACATATATAGAAATAAAAGAAAAAGTAAAATTTTATCATCCTGGTAGAAAAACAACCCAGTCACGAACAGTTATTACAATATAGCTATAAATGGAAACATACACTGCTAAAATTAGCCACTTTCACCCATGATTAACATGTTTTAAGTTCTGTCTTTTCTTCTCAATTCATGTTCTCCTCCATTAGTGGAAAGCCATAACCACGAATCGGACGTGGCCTTGTCTACCTCGGCCTTTCCATGAGGCTGTGTCTGACAGGACGCTCCGAAGCCCATTTTAGAGCCTTTGACGTTGTAGCAAATGATGTTCTAGTCTCACCCTGGACTTGGATATAGCTCTGACGTCCTCTCTGAGTGTGAGCGCTCTGGAGAGGCTGGGTCAGCGCAAGGGGCTTCGACCCTGGGCTTCGCTGTCTTCATCAGGGCTGAGGAGCCGAAGGTGGGGGGCTGCCTGGTCGGAGGGTCCCCGTGACGCAGAAGGTAGATTCCCGTCCCCAGCTCCGACCTTCTCTCCTCTCTTCCTGGTCGCCATGGGCCGAGCGCCTTCTCCTCCGCCAGGCCCTCCGCAGCAATGGCAGAAGCTGCGTCCAAGCACCTCCCCTCCGTCAGGTGTGAGCGCTGGGTGCTGGACCAAGACCTGGGGAGAGGAAAGGTCCCTACTGGACCCAGGAGGCAGCGGTTCCCTTCCGTGACGGTGGTTTGCGTGTTGTCTCTGCATTTGATTAGCAGGAAGATGCCCACGGCCGCCTCGGCACCGCAGAGACCCCTGTGGAGGCTTCGTTTCCCAGAGCGCTTTGCTTTTCACGGTCTCCACCGCCGCCGCTTGCGGCCAGGACCCTCTTTCCTCTCGTTCTCACAACCGTCCCCAGCTCCCCGTGAGCTCCCGGCCGGGCCCTCGAGGACGCGCCTTCCGTGCCAGGCGGCGGGACTGGCAGCCCCGCTCCCCCCCCCCCCGGCCGAGGCCCTCTGGAGGGCGGGCCGGGAAAGGCCTCCGTGGACACGGCCTGGGGCGCACGCCGTGGCGCCTCCGTGTCTCTCTGGTCTTGTCTCCCGCCGCTGCCGGTCTCACCGTGCGACTTTGCCACACAGACTCGTGTGAACTCCCGCGTCCTCAAATGCCCCCGGCCCCCGACGTGCGTGAGGTGGAGCCAGTGGCTCCTGGCACCTGCCCTGTGCCGCTGTCGCCCTCCCAGGGCCCCGGACGCATCCAGGCGCCTCTCCTGAAGGGGGCTCGAGCACCGGCTGGCTGGGGGGCTCCCTCAAGTTCCGGGGGCTGTGTCAGCGTCCGCGGTGAGCTAGGCCACCGAACTCTTTGGCCTTTCCTCGTCGTCTTTACAATGGGACAGTAGCCTCCCGGGTTTGTGGGTGAAACGGGACCACACAGGTCGGGACCCCCGCAGAACCCAGCGCCGAGCGGGGTCACTGCCAGTCCGCTGTGCTGCCCACGGTCTGAGCTCCCGGACGGGAGAGTTCCCTGAGGTTCCTGCGTCGCCAGGCCGCCCTGTCCCTCAGACCTCGTCCCGCTGCCCTGCTCCAGGTCTTCAGGACAACCCCTGGCACTGCGACTGCCGCCTCTCCAGAGCCATAGAGCTGGCCAAGGCCGCGGACCCCGCGCTGGTGCTTCTCGACCCCCTCCTGGTGTGCAGCGAGCCCGAGCGCCTCTCGGGGACCCCGTTCCAGAGGGCGGAGCTGGAGCACTGCGTGAAGCCGGCGGTGATGGCCTCGGCCACCAGCATCACGTCCGCCCCGGGCAGCAACGTCCTGCTGCGCTGTGACGCCACGGGCTTCCCCACCCCGCAGCTCTCCTGGACCAGATTGGACAGCTTGCCTGTCAATCACACAGGTACGGGGTTGTCCGGCCCCTGAGGCCAGGGGTCTACAGAGCTGGACTTTCTCGCAGTTCTCGTGCAACTTGCAGTAGCTGCTTAACCCGAGGGAGACGTGCCAGGCTGCGGGGTGGAAGGGGCTGCGGGGGCATCTGTGTTTGCAGGGACAGGGGCGGAGTCCAAGTCTCGGGGCTCACTAGGCAAGCGCCCAGCCTGGGCAGCGCCCATGTTCCCCTTGACGCAAGGCCCTCAAGACTGCGTTACTGGATAGCGGTCTCTTCAGTTTGACAACTTACATAGCACCACGCGAGCTGATCTTTTTTCTTAGATGGAAACAACACGACACAGTAGACAGATGATTCCTGACAAAGCCTCGTTCATTTTGGACACAGTTTACTTCAAAATGGTTAACCGTGGCCAGGCCGTGTGGTGCTCGCCTCTTATTCCAGTACTTAGGCTGAGACAGGAGGATTGCCTTGAATTCAAGGCCAGCCAGCCTGGGCTACGTAGAGACTATTTAAGTCAGTCCAAACGATGTAGCCAGACCCTATTAAAAATAAAAAAAGTGTAACCATTAAAACGCTTGCAAAGGAACTTCCATACAAGTTTCTTACTTCTGAGAATGTGTAAATAATAAATTACACATAACCACTACTTTAAAAAGTACAATTTTCAGAAATAGCATCTACACAAACCCTGCAGAATCACCCAACCAAGCCCATGCTGTGGCCTCAGTCTGAGGATTAAAGGGTGCGCTTTCAAAACTCTTCAGACTTCAAACTGAGGTTGTAAGACAAAACCTGACGGACTTCAAGCCTACAGGCCCGCTATTTCTGCGGTCCTCAAAGCCCATGTTAGCCCGGGCTGTCCTGCCATGTGCATTACTGTTCCTCAGAAAGCTTCTGGAACCAAATCAGATGGAAAATGTTCAAATTTTACTGTTTAAGGAAACAAAATTCCAATTTTGTAAAAACTAAATATTCTTTTTTTTTTTTTTTTTGAGACAGGGTCTCACTTTGTAGTTCAGGCTAGCTCTGAGCTCATTATGTAGCCCAAGCAAGCCTCGAACTCAGCAATCCTCCTGTCTCTGCCTCCCGAGTGCTGGGGTTACAGGCGTGAGCCACCACGCCCGGCAAAAACTAAATATTCTGCAAACAAAAATACCTGTAATTTAGTTTGTCTCTGATAAGTTTTGAATAAATTCAGATACAGACTGCCAAAGATCTGCCGTGTCTCCCGGCCCTGGGGATAGATGCATTTAATTCCAGTCAAACTATCTCGAGAAATACTCAGATGAGGTCCCAGAGCAAACATCTTGCAGAATCAGGTCTCCGGACACGAAGGCCAGTCCGAAGCCCGCCCCTCCGCGAGGACCACAGGCCCCTGAACGACCCCCCGCCCCGGCGGCCCCGAGCAAGCAGCGCTCAGACCGGGCCGGTCCTGGGCCTCACAGGCCGGGTCCTGCCCCGGGGCAGCGGGACGGCAGGACGGGGCCGACCCCTGGCCGGGCCGCCGCCCCAGGTCTCCTGCGTCCTCACAGGTCACCCGTCTGTTTCCTTCAGTGATCCAGGAGTCTCCAGGAGACGGAGCCAGATGGTCCATCCTGAGCCTGGCCGGCGTCTCCCACCGGGACGCCGGGGACTACAGGTGCAGGGCCAGGAACCTGGCGGGGCTGTCGGAGGCCGTGGTGACCCTGGCGGTGGTCGGTGCTGCCCCGAGCGCCGCCGCCGCACCCGCCGCCTTCTCCGAGGGCGGGACCGGGGCGCCCCCTGCGCAGGAAGCCCCGCCGGGGTCGGGGCCCACACCCCCCGGGCCGTGGTCCGCCGCGGCCCCGTCCTCCGCCTCCCCTTCCGCCCCCTCCGCTCCTCCTCCTGCTTCCACGCCGCCTCCCGCCCCCGCCGCCTCCACCCCTCCGCCCCGTTTCCCCTCCGCGGTTCCTCCGGCCACTCGGGGAAGGCCCGTTTCCGGGGCCAGCGAGGGAGAGGGCCCGACGCCCGTGGACACGAGTGCGGCCGTCGCGGGCCTCAGGGTGCTCGGCGAGACGGGGCGCGGCGTGACTCTGGCGTGGAGCCCCGCGGACCCCACGCGCGCCCCCGCGGCGACGGCGCCGGACCCCGAGGACGGGGACAGGGACCTGCCGGTGCGCGACGCGGACGCCGGCGGCGGCCAGGTCACCATCGAGGGCCTGGCGCCCGGGAGGCGGTACGTGGCCTGCGTGCGCCCCGGGCGGGCGCCTCCCCGGCAGGACCAGTGCGTCGCCTTCGCCACCGAGGCCGCGGGCGCAGCCGGCGCCCCGTGGGTGCCCCTCCTCGTGGCGGCCAGCGCCGGGTGCGCCGTGGCCGCGCCGCTCGTCTGCTTCTTGCTGTACAAAGTCTGCGCTCTGCAGTGTCGGCCGGACTCGCTCCGGGAAGACGACCTGGCGAGAGAGACCTACGTCCGCTTCGAGACCCTGTCGCCCAGGTCTCCGAGCCTCGGGGAGCTGTGGGCGCGGAGGCCCCGCGACGGCGCCGAGAAGCTGCCGCTGTGCGGGTGGGAGGAGCGCGGCGCTCAGGGGCTGAGTGACGGCTGAGGGTGCGGCCGCCTGGGGGCGCTTCCACCCGCCGGTCGCCGGCCGGGTCTGCAGTGGGGTTAGAGAGAGTGCCGCGGAGCTCTGAACTGAGAGCACAGCCTCGGTGTTTGCCGTGTGCAGAATGTGCACAGAAACAATTTTTAGGCTCGTGCTGCATCGGTGACTTTTAGGGTTAGTTCTTAGCAATAAACTCATGTAAAGATGGTGATAATAAGTAGACTCCGTATGTTAGAAAACAGTGAAAAAGTTCAGTTTCACCAGCTAAGCCTTGATGTTCGTTCCCGTGCAGCGTGTTCCACAGAGGTCGCTGGGGCCTTCACGGCCACGGCCTGGGTACACGCGGGTGTGAAGAAGCCGTGCTCACCCAGGCCTCCACGTGTCTCCGTGGACGGGCTCTGTGTTTGTGGATTGTCATGTGCTGTAAGGCTGGAGGGCCGTGGATATATTTCAGATGGTACCACGCCAACCTTGGATGGAAAGGGCCTGAGTTCAATCCCCGGTACCGCAAAAAAAAAAAAAAAAAAGATGAGCCTGAACACTGTGTTTATATATGTGTGTATGTACATATAAGTGTATATAATTTCAACATATGCTGATAGTTGTGTTAAATACAAAATAATGTGCTAATTTTAAAACAGTGTCTTCAATATTTTGCTATTTGTTCCTTTTTCCCTCTTTGTCTTTCCCCTTTCTTTCTTTTTTTACATCTTTTTTTAACCTCTCTGGTCAGAAGATGTACATACAGAAAGCCTAATGACTACAAGCTAAGCTGTTTTCTTCTTTTGCCACGTTACACTTTCTAGACAGGAAGAACCCCTCTGAAATCACTAACCACCTCTTGAAGGCCTCCTTTTTCAGATCCCAAGGCTATTGCAGGGTTTCATGTGGAAGCTTCAGGGGGTTTGTTGGGTCCAGCTGCTGCCCTCGGTGAGAAACACGGGGTGGGGCGGACTGGCGGGGTCAGCGATCACCCAGGAACGAGGTCCCCGCGGGGCGCGCAGGCTTTGTTAGAGACGCTCTCACTGGCGCCGCAGACTCTCAGGGCGGCCGTGGCCGGTCCGGTCTGTAGTGAGAGCCCGAAAGGCCCCGGCGCCAGGATGGTCCCTCGGCAGTGCGGGGACCCGCTGGAGCTGCCGGAGGCGAGGCTGTCGCAGTGCAGAGCCCGCTGCCCTGAGCTCAGGACAGGCTGAAGCTGCAGGAGCCTCTAGAAACGCTGCCAGCAGCGAGCGAGACCAGACTAGGGTCGGGAAGGGGGCACTGCGTCCCGAGCGCGTTTCCTGGCCCGAAACCCCTCCGGTCGGCTTGCGCCCGGCTCCGGCTGCCCAGCTTGGCCTCTGTCTGCTGCGCCCTCCATCCTGTGTGCTGATGCCAGAGCAATGGCCCTGGCGCCTGCCGTGCTGAGCCACATCTCTGAGGGCAGAGCTGCCTTGGAAGCTCACCAGGTCCCCAGTGCCCGCACGCCATGGACACTGGGCCTGGGGTGGGACTGTGGGAGCCAGTGGTGAGGACCCCGGGTCTCTGGGGCACCCCAGGGCCATGGGCAGCCCAGACCAGGCACAGCTGCCACCACTGTCTCAAGCCTGCCTGGACCCTGCAGGAAGGGGAGTGGCTCCCAGGAGGGGCCGTGCGGGCAGGTGCCGCAGCCAGAGGAGCAGCCGCCGGCTGGCATCTCCAGGCCCCACGTGCAGAGCAGGCCTGGCCCGGAAGGGCCAACGCCATGACCCTGCAGCCCAGGAAGGCTGCGGCAGAGCGCTGCTGCAGGAAACTCACCTGCGGCCGCCGACATGGGATCTCGGGAGCGTCCTGTGCACCCCAGGGCCGCTGCTCCCGGCCGCCTGCGCACTCCCTCGAGCCGGTCCTGGCTGCTCCCGGCCGCCTGCGCGCTCCCTCGAGCCGGTCCTGGCTGCTCCCGGCCGCCTGCTTGCGCCTCACTGCTGGGGAGGCTGGTCCAGCTCAGCGCGTCCTTGTCTCCGCTCCTCTCCCTGCCGGACCCGGGCTTTGTCCTCTCAGCCAGTGCAGCTGGGCTCTGAGCAGACGGTCCTTACCGGTCTCGCCATCACAGTAACCCTCGCACAGGACGCCATGTGACTACGGCACCCGTGGCCACTGTCCTGCCGCTGCCTCCAGGGCGTCACAGCGGATCTGGTGCCCGTCCTTCACCCACCGCATCCTCCCACCCCTTCCTTGGGTCTGGACCTGGAGCCTGACAGGAAACTCTGCTCACGTTCTCGGCCATGAACATCCAGCAGGGGGCATTGTGGCCACCAGACTGCGGCTCATGTCTCTGAGCCCTGAAGATTTCCAACTCTAGATTTCTGCAGCTGTGCCAGGAACCTGGAGTAGTTTGAGAAGCAAGTTCTTAAAAAGTACGTTTTGTGTAAGACACATGCCAGCTTCAGTGGCCCACATTATTGGAAGCCTGATCGAAGCAGGTGGACAATTCGCAATTGTTCATTCTAAACGATTTAATTCAAAAGGTTAGTTTAGAAATAATCTACACATCAGAGCAAGACCAGAGGATGGACAGCTCCTCGGACCCCCACTCTCCCTTTCTTCTACAGTTTTATTTCTTTGCTTTTTCTTTCCTTTGTGCCCCCTGTCCCCTTGGTGTTTTCATCTCTGAGTACATTGTCTAAAGACCTAACAGTTTTTAATGCAGTTTTCATCGTAGAGATTAAAATGACTTTATGCACTTAATTCTGTGTTCAGCTTCATTTTATGTTAGACCATTTTATATCAAAAGGTTAAAAGGTTTCAAAACTTGTATTTCTTTATTCTGAGACAGGCTCTCACTCTGTAGTTCAGGCTGGCCCTGAGCTCACTATGTACCCCAGGCAAACCTCGAACTCAGCAATCCTCCTGCCTCTGCCTCTCGAGAGCTGCAATTACAGGCATGAGCCACCACGCCTGGCATTGTGGTATGTGGTTGCCGGGGACCGAACTCCAAACCTTGGGCTTGCAAGGCAGGTGCTGGAACCGCTGAGCTAAATCCCCAGCCCCAAACTTTCATTTCTTTATTGTGCTATAAATATCATGCAATTTTACTGTCATGTATCTGCAAGGCTCATATAAACTGATGACTAAAATACCGCGTGTGGCAGATCCATGATGGTTGCAGAACGTTAGAGACTTCTGAGCTAGACGCTGGGTCCAGAGGGGCCCCAGGTTGTCCAGAAGCCGGGGAGTGACCACGTGAGGAGACCTGCGCCCTCTGGATGAGGTCAGTGACTGCGGAGCCTGGCGGCCACCGTCCAGTGACAGCTGGGCTGGGTGTGCCCCTGGGCAGCCCGGGAGAGCCAGGCGCTCAGAAGGAGCACACTCGCCGCCGACCCCGGTCGTGACACGGGTGGCGAGTTCGGGTAACTTCCGGTGAACAGCGGAAGTGCCGAGCCGGTGCGTTGCCTGCCCTCTGACGCGCACATATCTGAACGAGTCCGCCTAAGTGTAGTGGCCACATTACTCTCTTGTCCTCAAGGTGTGAACTGAGGCAGACTGAACTGGAACACGTGACACGGAAGGTCCGGTCGTGGACAGCATGGTCCCCGGTGACTGGGAACTCGGTCCGGAGCAAGCCCGGCTTTCTGTATGTGGCCATTACACGTGGCAACTAGAAAAGAGTCCAGGGTTTTGCTTTCAAGGACGATGCGTCTGAGTCTGCAGAGATGTGCTGTGAAGTGTTCAAATCCCCAGGCTCTCCAGATGTTCTGAAAAGCGAAAGCTTAATGGCCAAGTCCCCGGGGCTGTGACTTTTACAAAAAGTTCAGAGAATACTTAATTTTGTTCAATAGACTTGAGTTTCAAAAAGAGATTAGAGTGCTGGGCGTGATGGCTCACGCCTGTCATCCCAGCACTTGGGAGGCAGAGGCAGGAGGATGGCTGAGTTCGAGGCTTGCCTGGGCTCCATGATGAGCTCAGAGCCAGCCTGAACTATAAAGTGAGACCCTGTCTCAAAATAAATGAATGAATGAATGAATGAATGAATAAATAAATAAATAGAGATTAGAGCTTGAAAGTTGCCTGAAGTATTAGATCTAACTGAAGCCAGTGTGGTCGGGCTCTGGAAGGCAGAAGCAGGAGGCTGGCGAGTGTCAGCCCTACCTGGGCAACTTCGTGACTCAGCCAGATCCTGTCTCATCAAAGAAAAGTAAAGAAGAACAGGAAGAGCTGGGAATATAGCGGAATGTGACCCCTGGGTTTAAGCCCGGTACTGTACATAAATAATAGTAGTAAACAATTCGTACAACTCACTCAGACACTATTAATATACTGATAATAATTTACATGCCTAACTAGGATAAATGTAAAATTTTCCATTGGGGTTTAAATTCTGTACTTAGCCCAAGCATGGAAGTTTAAAAAAAAAACCTGAGATTTTATTGACATCACTGTGTGAAACAACAGAAATGATGCTGGAGTAAAGATTCTGCCGTGGGGGCTGGAGGGTTAGCTCAGTGGTTCTGGCGCCTGCCTCGCAAGAGCAAGGTCCTGAGTTCGATCCCCAGTAACCACATACAATTCTGGGCGTGGAGATTCACACCCACCGGCCATCAATACCACATACCACAGTGCCGGGCGTGGTGGCTCACGCCTGTCATCCCAGCACTTGGGAGGCAGAGGCAGGACGATTGCTGAGTTTGAGGCTTGCCTGGGCTCCATAGTGAGCTCAGGGCCAGCCTCAACTACAAAGCAAGGCCCTGTCTCAAAAAAAAAAAAAAACAAAAACAAAAAGATTGTGCCATGGAAGTGAGAGTCGGTCCAGGGAGGGCAGAGACTTCCCTGCCCTGCAAGGAGCCATCTCAACCCTGGTGCCCACTTTAAACAGAGGACCCACTGTCCGCAGGATGTTGGCTGGGACAGCAGGCATGGAGCAGGGACCCCGGAGGGCTGAGGGCTGGCAGCCTGGGCTCTGGGGACGGACACGGCAGGGAACAGCACACAGGCTGGTGGACTGGGGTTGGGCATTTTCTCCAGAAGTTTGTAACAGTGGGGCCAGGATTCGACTCCTGCAAAAGTGTGGTTTGTAGAAGAAAAGGCGTGACAGGTGTGGCACTCTTCAAAGATATGACGAAAGCAGAGAGGAGAAATTAGGGCAAAAGTGTTGACACTGAGCTCTTAGTACATTTAATTATAGACAAAGACTCAACCAAGAGTGGCTAAGTGAGTCTGCAACATTCGAATCCAATGGAGAGAGAGAATGCTTTTAAAATGAGAAGGAAGAGAAAATGTAATTGCCAGATATATGTGACATGCAAGAGTCAGGATACCACTCACAATTTAGAGGCCAAATAGTCAAATGTAAAACTGGAAGAAAATAGAATTGAAGACAAAGTGTTAGACACTCTCCAACAATAAGAACAAAATGCACTACTTCACCAAAGCCAAAAACAAAACAAGAAAGACACCAAATGGAAAGATTAAAACCGTTAGTCTTGAAAGAGAAAGAAGACATCTTCAGTGCCTCCTGGTAAAGCTTAAATTAGTCATAAGGTTATAAAAAATCAAGCCGCCATTTAATTCTTAGAAACAACATACAAAACAAGGTAAGAACAGGGTTACATTTTCAAGAAACTCAGGGAATGAAGATGTAAGCCACAATTTTCCAAGAGTACCGAGCTAAGCTGTTCTTCAGATTCTACAGAGGATGAAGAGACTTCTCTCTTTCTTTTAAATTCAGAGGTTTAATGCAACATTTTATTTTGCCCTTGGTTTTGTGGATGAGGGATCTGGAGATAGCTCAGTGAGGTTGTTCAGTTCTGGTCACACAGCAACACCCACAGCCGCACTTCCTGTGGTGACAGCCAGTTTACCGTCTCCCTCTACTGCTCTCCAGAGCTAGAGGGCCTCTCCACGGCGCCTCTCTAGGCAGTTGTTAGGCTCCTCTGTAGTAGCTCAGGAATTCAAGAGATTAAAGTAGAAGTCTCCTTAAAATGTGCCCATCTGGAGATAGTGGCACACGCCTGTCATCCCAGCACTGTTAGAGGTTGAGACAGGAAGCCTGCAAGTTCAGGCCCATCCTGGGCAATTTGCCAATTTAGCTTTCTGAGAACCTTTCAGATAAAAAACATGAAAGGGCTGAGGATGGAACTCCATGGAAAGGCCCTGGTTCAATCCCCAGTACCATCAAAGAAAGGTCACTGCGCAATAGGAATTTTTCAGCTCCATTAACATCTTATGAAGTCTGCAAGTAAAGTACACATATTCCACTTTACCAGAAGTGGGTGTTGCCTCAAATAATGTTGAATGTAGTTTCTTTAAATGGTACATTCTCAGTCTAAGAAAACAAAAATAACTGAGATGAATCTTTTTTTTTTTTTTGAGACAGGGTCTTGCTTTGTAGTTCAGGCTGGCCCTGAGCTCACTATGTAGCCCAGGCAAACCTTGAACTCAGCCATCCTCCTGCCTCTGCCTCCCGAGTGCTGGGATGACAGGCGTGAGCCACCACGCCCGGTATTGTTCTATGTGGTTCCTTGGGATGGAACCTGGGACGTTAAGCAGGCACCAGATCCACTGAGCTAAATGTTTGGCCCAAAAAATAGCCTTTCTAATAAATAGTTCCAGAAAACTGGCTTTCCACGTGCTGAAGATTAAACTGGACCTATATCTTTCACCATGTACTAAATTAAAATAGAAATGGATCAAAGATCTAAATATTAAGACAGAAACACTAAATCTGCTGGAAGATAGAATAAGCAGAACTCTTAAAGATTCTGGTGTAAGAAATATTTTATGAAGAAAACCCTGATATCACAGGAAATATTACAAAAAATCAACTGGGATCTCATCTCATTAAAAAGCTTTTACACAGGAAAAAAAAAAAACACCAACAGAGTGAAGAGAAAAACACAGAATGAGAAAAATTTTTCAGCTGTTCCTCAGACAAAGGTCTAATATCTAGAATATATAAAGAACTCAAACAAGTCAGATACCCAAGTTTAAAGACAGAATCCAAACATGGGCAACTGAAATGAAGACACTTCTCAGAGGAAGAAGCGGAAACGACCAATAAATATGTGAAAAAGTGCTCGCCATCCCTGGTTATCTGAGAAATGCTAAATGCAACAATGCTGAGTTTCCATCTCTCTCCAGAAAGAATGGCTGCTGTCACGAAATGGATGCCGCCGCGGCTGTGAAGAAAAATAAGCCCTTTTCCACTGTTGGTCAGAGTGTAGACTGAGGCAGCCCCTGTGGAAATTGGTGTGGAGAGTCCTCAAAAAACTAAACCCAGAGTTCCACTGGACCCAGCTATTCCCTTCCTGGTATCTACCCAAAGACTGAAAAGCACCAGACGGCAGTGACACACACACACACACACACACACACACACACACACACCCATTTTTAAAGCAGCACAATTTCTACTAGCTAAATCCTGCAAACAGCCCAGATGCCTATTAACAGATGAGTGGGTAAAGAAAAAATTTTAAGCTATACAATAGAGGGTTTAGGCTATTCATGTTGAAAATGTCATGAGTTTTCAATTAACATTAGGGAAAATAAGGAAGAAGTGAAACAGCCTCTCTCCTCACCTCAGTCATCTCTGAGTAGGAGCCGTTTCCGAGGATCAGTGAGTCGCGGCCGTCACGCTGCAGGAAGGAGGCGCGAGCTGCGCGGTTATCTGCACTGCAGGGAGAGCCCACGGGGCGCCTGGCCACGCCGGCGAGGCCCGTGTGCTCTGGGAGGGACTGAAGGCAGCGGCGCAGGGCCCCTCGCCTGGGCCGGAGTCCCCAGCTACAGAATCACACCGGAATCACCTGCTATAGCAAGATGGTCACAGAGGACTCCGGAGAGGCGGGGGCTTTCATCCGTGGAAGACTTCGAACCCTCTCCAGGCCATTACACGGTGCAGGGGGAAGCGGAAGACCCGGCTTCAGAGGTCTGTGCAGAGTCTACTTGATGCTGTCTCCTAAAACTGAACTATGATTCAAATAATGTTTCTCTAAATTTCGGCTCTACTGCTCTTCCGCCCTCGGGCCACTGAGCTGCTCTGTGAAAACCAGTTAGGACCCTGACCGTGAGTTGCTAACATGTGCACATGCTTCTAGGTGCTGTGGGGTCTCAGCACGGATGTAAGGGAACACCATGAATGTAAAAGCCAGAACATCTAATAAAAATTTCTGAAGTAATTTCCCACGCGAGTGAATGTATTCGTTTACTTGAGAAGTATCACTTGCTTCTACGGTATCTTTGCAGAGTCAAAATGAACAGCTGTTGTAGAGCGTTATAAACGAGGATTTTTAGCATAGACGGGTTGACTTTCATTCGTCTTTCTTATAAAGCTACAAAATATGGTAGTTGTGGGACCCGAGGCCAAGGTGACACACAAGTCTCCCCGTTTGCGTGCCAGGGAGGCTCTCCAAGCTGCGTCGGACCAGGAAAACAGGTTGTGCTCAAGAGTCGCTGGACTAAACGTCCAGCAAAACTCTGCTCAACACACTCAGCGTGAAATAAATGCACGGAGCCCAAGGGGATCTCAGGTGAGACACATTCCCTTCAGCACCCCTGGGTATTTTTGGCACCAGGTTGTAAGTGTGACTGGGAAAGAGCTGAGAATACCATTCCTTCAGCACCCTAGAAAAGTCACCCTTCAGTGGAATGCGAGTAAATGGGTGTCTGGGGTCATAAAAAGGCACTGGAAATAGACTGCAAAGTGCTAAAAGCCTTTCCTTTCTTCATTTCAGAAAACAGCATATTATAGTCAACTAAGTAAAACACCCATTACTGTGTTTTGGTGAGCTCGGTGTTCTCTACCTCTTGATTTGGTTACTTTATAATCAGTAATTTCCAGGTGAGTGTTAAGCGCAGAGTTAAGAACAGCCCCGAGGCTTGTTGGGAAAAACAGGAACCAGGAGCCGTCGACTGAAGCGCTGTTGAAAATAGACGAATCCCAGCGAAGACGGACTTGCTCCGGCATGGAGTCGGTCCGCGGCCTCACTGCGGTGACCTTCGCGGGCCTTCTCTGCCTTTGCCTCTGCTGGCCTTGGGGGCCTTGTCCCTGTCATCCGAGAGCAGCGTGGACAGCTGTGTCCCACGCCAGGGCGTGTCGCTGGCTGCAGGACTCGGATGCCACACGCTGGACTCTCACAGGGTGGCCTGTGCGGCCGAGGTGCCCGCCTTGGCCTCGCTGCCCGGGCCCTGGGAGGTCGTGTCGGGCCACAGGGCCTCTCGCGCTCCTTCCCAAGCGGCCTCGTTTCCTTCTAGGGTAGAAACGCTGCGTCTCTATTCTCCCTGGACGTTTCTCGGGAGCTCCCGGAGCTCTGGGGCGGTTCGCGGGACTGAGGCTGCCTTCGGAGGCGGCTTAGGCGAGGGAAGGGTGCTCCCTGCGGTTATCGACTTCACGGGAGGTTTTGCTGTTATGGGTACTTGGCCGCCACCTGCTAGCGGGACAGGCTTTTGAGATTCTTTACGCTCACCCACTTTTAGGGTATCTGCACACATGGCAGGACGTTCTCTGCTTCTGTGACCTGGGACGCGGCTGCCGTTCATTATTTATTCAGCCAACGGCATCCTCCTGCTGCGCCCCAGACGCCGTCTCTGTATTGACAAGTTGTGTTAGTTGTGTGACTCATTAGCATTTTGGAGGAGCTTCCTGTGAGATAACTAACTTTAAATAAAAATAAACCTGCACTGGGTAGTAATATATTTCGGAGACTCAAAAGAGGAAGCGGGGCGTTTATGCTATCCAGGTCCTATTTCTAGCACAAGCCTTCTGAGTTACGCGATCATGAGTTTATGAACGCAGCTGGCCTCTTCCTCGGAGAGAAGCTGTCCTCGGGCTGAGGCGTTGGGACCTGATTCATGCAGTGCTGCAAGAATAATCCAAACTACATCAAACCTTTGGTAGAGGCTTTTTCTGATCTAGAAGATTCTGTAATTTTCATATGTAAATTACTCTAGTCATAAAATGAAGATGATCGCTTTTTTTTTTTTTTTTTGAGACAGGGTCTCGCTTTGTAGTTCAGGCTGGCTTTGAGCTCACTATGTAGCCTAGGCAAGCTTTGAACTCAGCAATCCTCCTGTCTCTGCCTCCCGAGTGCTGGGATGACAGGCGTGAGCCACTGTGCCCAGCACTGTTGTATGCGGTATTGATTGTTGGTGGGCGTGAGTCTCCACGCCCAGCATTGTATGTGGTTACCAGGGATCGAACTCAGGACCTTGCGCTTGCGAGGCAGGCGCCGGAACCACTGAGCTAACCCTCCGGCCCCACCTGTTCATTTTTGTATGTGGAAGTTAAAATACCAGTCTGATTGTAGACTCTGAGTAGTAGAGTTAAAGTAGTGTGGCTGAGGCGGGAGGGTGGAAGAAAGAGGGCCGCGTTTGATCAGGCCACTCTATACGAAGGTATCGAAATGCCACACTGATCTTCCCTTGGGTAAACAACCAGTGCGTGTTACTTAATAATGTTTCCCTCCATGAATGCGGAAGTCCTCAATTTACAGCCTAAAGTCCTGCCTTTGTCTTTTGTGGCAGGGTAACCCATATTTGCCCAACCTTCTGAGGGCTACCCTTGCTGCTGCTGTTAGAACTCCAGGCTTTTATGGGGTTTTTTGGGGGGAGAATGTTGACAAATGAGAACAGGTGTTTGGGTTGAAAGCTCATAAGGTTATTGTATATTTAAGTTTTGCTTCACATGAAACATTCCATCTGGACATTTGTTTTAAAATTTTGTAATCCCATTATACTATTACCCTGACGTTTATTAGAAGAAATGAGGAACATTTAATACTGTAAGAAAAAAACAACCCAGGAGTCATGGGAAGTCTCACCCCAAAGAGACATTGTGATAGAATTCTGAAGGAAATGCTTCAATAAATCCGGACATACACCTCAAAACATAACCTGAAGGGTAACCACTGAATAAGGCGCGTTTCACTCTCTTTCTTGTTGCTGTAACACAGGAGCAGACGCCCATCGAAGAGAGGAAGGGTTTCTTTTGGCTCACAGTCCATGCTCAGCCGGCTGAACCAGAGCTAAATCTCGGGCCCCGGAGCACCTGCTCCAACCCAGACACTTACATGTTGGTACGCATATTTTGATTTTTCATTTATAATATAATAAATGTAGGTGTCTTATCAGTGGGGACCTGGACCTGACAGCTGGGAGATGTGAACACAGGGCTCCGGCCTAATGCTCAGTGGGCGGATTAGCTGAGCGAATCTCCCGAAAAAACGTTAAACAAGGGAAACTTAAATCACCAGCCAGGCACGATGGTGCACACTTGCAGTCCTAGCACTCAGGAGGCTGAGGCAGGAGGGTTACCCTGAGCTCCAGTCCAGCCTGGACTGTAGAGTTAGTTGAAGGCCACCCTGAACTACACAGTGATGTTATCCAGTAGCTCCTTAAAGAAAGTGCTTCACCAAATAAACGTTACTGGGTCCTCGGTTGCTCGCTTCTCCTTGTAGAGGTGGATCCCAAGCTCTCCTGTCTCAAAGAATTTAACAAAATGAACAAAAAGCAGTGGCGAAGTTTATTTGAAAAATTAAAGGTGAAGAGCGAGTGAGAAACTGGCTGTGCTGGGAGCTTGGCCAAGTGAAAGAGGAAAAAACGGGACGAAGGGCACCCTGGAGCAAGAGGTGGGCTGTCGCGTACCAGGCTCCTCCCGCCCTCTGTGACCTTTCATGCTGATCTGGAGGACACAGTGAGAAGTTCTACATCCGGGTCCTGACAGCCAGGGCTGCGGCCTCACACATCAGGCTGACGTCAGGTCCAGCTCTCCTACACTGCACTGGTGTCGCGATCTCATTGTGAGCAGGCCACGCCCACTTCATGAGCAGGCCACGCCCACTTCCCCAGCCAGTTTTGCCAAACCCGGATCTCCTGTATCAGCGAGACTACATCTCAAAAATATATATATTTTTTTCCTAGAGTGTTGTTTTAATGGGCCTCTCTGTAGTAACCGGCAATATTGAACATTTTTTTCATGTATTTATTGGCTAGGTGTAGTTTTTCTGAGAAATATCCTTTCATTTTAGCTCTCCAACTTTTGATCAAGGAGCTTCGTTATTTTGAGTTCTTCGTATATTCTAGATATGCGTCTTCAGTCAGAGGAATAGCTGGCAAGATTTTTTTCTCATTCACTTTGTCGATTGTTTCCTTTGTTCAACAGACCCTTTTAAGTCATAGAGTGTAATCAGTATGTAATGCAGACATGCTAACACAAAATAAAAACAAAACAAACCAGCTTAAATCAAAAGGAACAGTTCGTAATGCGACTACCTTGTCGGATAACAATTCCCTTTGTCCTGTTTCTTGTTTATATACAAAAATAATAAATTCTATAATCATAGGGTAGTTAAGATTTTGTATTTTTTGTCATACTGTCAACGAGCATTTCCTTTTCAATGACTACATCATGTTCTTTAAAAATTTCTTAATCATTTCTGTAAGAGAAACTAAAACTTTCTAATTTTTTTCTCCCATGAGTAGTGTTACAATATATACTTTTTTTTTTTTTTAAGTGGAGAGGTTCTTCCTCGGGGGAGAAATTGCCAGGAGATTAATTAGTCAACACCTATAAATATTTTTATGGCCCTGAAGTGTTGGCAAGTTGCCTGCTGAAAGGGTTTTATGAAATGCAAGTTGGATTTTAAAGGTCAGACTTATTTTGACATGAGGTTAACATCTGTGTTATATTAAACTAACCTCTTATCCACCAGTGAGAAGCGAAATATATCATTTCTTCACATGTTGTTTAGGAGCTGTGCCAAGGCCTGTCATGTAGTAAACAGGCTGGTATGTCACGAACATTTGTCCTACTTAGTTCAGTCAGAATTGCAAGTAGGTCTCTTGCTCTGAGGTTACATTTGGGAGTGGCCCAAGCCTCAGGTCTGATCATCACTATTCTTTGTGTCATGGCAGCGGCAGGAAGGAGGCTCAGGCTGTCAGTGTAGTTGTGCACTCACGCGTTGAGCCTCCTTTTATTTCATAAACTCTGGCATTTGAAGAATGAGTATTACCCACTTGGGAGGCTGAGGCAGAAGGATCAGGAATTTGAGACCCTCCCTGCCTCAAACAAACAAACAATTACAGCTAGTTCTAATTCCCAGGAGCATTGTCATTTTCCTCCTAGTAAAGAACACAGGAAGTTGCATCTGTAAAATGACAGAATTACTTTATTTTGTTATTCTTGGTTTGGCAAAACAAGACACATTCGTAGAAGGGTTGGCAATCATCTGTAAGGACCCTCAGGAAAGCTGCAGGCTCAGGTGACAGAAGACACGGATTTAGGTCAGGTGAGCTGTTACAGGACCCAGACCAAGGGTTTGAGAACTTGCCCTAAGACATCTGTTAGATGAGCAGAGGTGGCTAAAGCCCTTTATTCCTTCTTTCTGTGATATAATTAAAGGCTTTGTGTAAAATTTGGAACAACACCATTTACTGTTTGTTCTAATAACAAGAAAATTACCCGCATTCACTCTTGGAGTTGTTTTCCAAAATTGCAATTTGATTTTCCTGTCTTGAGTACCTATTTAAACTTCTCTGAAGGCTGGGGGCAGCTCTTACCGGATTTAGTAGCTGCCCTTTGTCTTTGTGTTGTGGGTCCATCTTTATGGATCACTGAAGACTGGATCACATCTCAGGCTGTGGCCTTCGGCAGCAGCCAGGCAGACTTTAGAGGGAGAATTTTAAATATAGGGAAGACCCTGAAGAAGTTGGCAGATACAGATAGATAGATAGATAGATAGATAGATAGATAGATAGATAGATAGATGGATAGGTAGGAGCCACAAATAATACAATAATGAAAATCAAGCAATTCCATAAAAATGAGGCAAAAGATTCGAGAAGATGCCTCACAAAAGAGGATGTACAAATGATCAATTAACATGTGAAAAGATGGCACAGCCCTGGGCACGGGAGAGAGGCCCGCTAAACGCAGTGTGGTACTCGCGTCACACACACGGAGAGGGCTGGAAAGAGGAGGCTGGCGGCACTGGCTGTGGGTGAGCGTGAGCCGCGGCACGGTGGGGCCGTGTGCACGCCTGGCCAGAGTGCGGCACGGGGCACCGCTTTGGAAAAATGCCTGTCAGTTTCTATGAGGTTCAACATGTACCTTCCCTGTGAACCGACGACTAGGTATTGACTGAAAAGAAATGAAAACATTTATGGAGCCAAACCTGGAAATGATACAAAGGTCCATCAACAGCACAATGGGTAAATGGTGATACATTGATAAGAACAGTGTTTCCCAGCAGTAAAAAGAGTGAAGAAGCAGTAACACACAGGCCAGGCGGACCTGAGAGACAGCGCTAACTCCAGAACATGCAGAACCCATTGATTATGGGAAAAATCACCGTTTCCGTGGGCGTGATTTCCTGCAGGAGCGCAAGGGACTCTGGGTGATGAGAGCAGCGCTCTGCAGCCTGAGGGTTGGCTACCTCCTTTCCAGTCTTGACAAACCATTATTATTTTCACCCATATAATCTGTATTCTTGGAGGTGGGAGACAAGAAAAGATGCCAATTCACAGTTTAAATAAATATAAGAAGAATGGAAAAGCTGCCCATAATCCCTGTGTTCTCCACTGTTTGGAGCAGGTAGAATTTAAGCACACATAGTTCACAGCATCGTTTCTGTTTTCGGGACTTCAAGGGCCTCCGAGTTCAAGGTTCTCTGCTTGGTATAGAGTCAACAGGCTTGAAGGTCAAGGGAAAGACTAGGGGTGATAAAGAAGCCAGAGCTCTCTCTTCAGATCCTGTTTTTGAAGTTCAAATACGTGGGAGAATGACAAAGGAAGCCAGGTGCGATTGTGTAAATAAATGTGATGGAACTTAAAAAACCAGTGGTTTGCTCTTCTAGGTTTACATTTTTGTGTTCTTTCATAGGCTTGCCAGTGATACAGTGTGGGCTGTTATTCCCTTCCTTGCTATATCTTTTTTTTGATGGTACTGGGGATCGAACTCGGGGCCTGTGTGTCCAAGGTTGGCGTGGTACCACTTGAACTAAACCCCCAGCGCCACCCACAGTGTATTTTTTAAGAAGTTTTCCATTTACAGAGAAACTGAGTAGGAAAGGTAGAGAGCCGCCGCGTACCCCTTCGCCCGGCTTCAGCGCTGCTGCCAGGGGCCGGTGGAGGGGAGAGACCGAGGCTCCGCTGCTGCCTCTGAGGACGCTCAGGGGCTGTTAGATGCGCAGGGGGCGCTCAGGGCCGGCGGCTCTGGCCTCGGCTCCTCGGTGAGTGTCCGCGAGCACTGGGCTGCTCCCGCGGCCGCCGCGCGGCTCGCACCCTGACGGCCCGGGGACTCCACGCGGAGTCCTCGGTGTGGCCCCTCACTCCCGGCTCCGGCCGCTCCCGACGCGCTCGCTGAGAGACAAGGTGCCTGCGCCGCCCGCCATCTGTTTGGCTCCTGGGATTTCCCTTTGATTTGGAAAGAATTCTCTTCCAAATTCCGCTATAAAAGCGGGGGGAGGGGGACGAGAGGAAGCTCGGGAAAGTGCAGGCGCTGCCCGCGGGACGGCAGGTCTTCCGCGCCCACGCCGCTCCGAGCGCCCAGGCGGCCGCCTCCGGCCCTAAGGGGCAGGTGCCTGGCTCCGCTCCCGGTGCCCGGCGGCCTCCCCCGGGGCCGCCCGCAGGATTGTGGCGCGCAGTGGTGAGCTCCCGTCCGGCGGCTCGCCCTGCGCTCCTGTGTGCCACACTGGCACTTGCAAAGAGGGCTCACTCGAGTGTCACCGGAGGGAGGAGGAGGAGGAGGAGCCAAAGGCTTTAAAAAGGAAAGAGGAGTCGCTCTACTTTTCCGAAGGAGGCACTGAGTCTGGGGGAGGCTCTCCGGCCTGCGCAGGCTGGGCCCGGCCTCCCGTCCCCTCTCTGTTCCCTCTCCCACAAGGCAGCCGGGGTCTCCGGACAGTGGCTGTTAGACTGTGAAATTTGTCATGTGGGTGTCAGGTATTTTTTAATGGCTTCCAAAAAAAACATAGATAGAGAAATTTTTCCTGGAGCGTTTTCAAGTCGCATTCAGAGGCTCTGCTGAGGGAAAGGAGCGGCTGGAGAGGAGAGAGCGGAAGATGCCCCGGGCCCCGGGCCCCCAGTGGCTGCACCGCGGTGCCCGGGGCTGCGCGGAGCCTGCCGAGAGCTGAGCCATGGAGACCCCGCTGCTCCTGCTGCGCCTCCTGCTGCCCGCGGCTCTTGGGCTCAGTTTGCTCTGGGCCGAGGGCGCCCTCCCGCGCCGTGGGACCCCCGCCTGCCCGGGTGAGTGGGGCAGACCGAGGCGCCCGCGCGTTCTTGTGTGTGTTTTCTGGCTGGTCTTTGGGTATGTGTATTTGCTTAATTTTTGTTTCCTTACTGCCCGTTAAGGCTGGTCTGCCACCAAGCGCGAGTTTCGTGGCTGTCAACTGCTCTGCGTGAGGGAAAACCTTACTCTGAGCGAGCGGAGCGGTTCTCGGAGGCCTCTCTGCCCTCGCGGGAGGAGTCACCCGCCTCTAGTGGGTCAGCCTTACAGCGGCCACAGGGGACAGGGAGTGCACGCTTGCTTTTGAAGCTGTCTCTCTTTGAACCATAAAGATGAAAAAAGACCTATTTCTAACTACTTTGGGGTAAGAATTCAGAGGTTGCGACCAGTCGGTGACAGCGGAAGGGAGGGCGAGCCGAGGTGACCATGCCCCGGGCAGCAGCAGTGTGGCCCCGAGCTGTGGCTGAGGCCCCGCGCCGCTCGGGCTCGGGAGCAGGCGCGTGGGACGCGGGGAGCGGCCGAGAAACGGTGACGGGTGGATAAACCATGGGCCCCTCGCGTGTAAAGGGGGCGTCTGAGCCCCCCGAGTGGGGATTGCATGAACGCAGCTCACTTCCGCCGGGCTCGTGCCTGAAAAGCATCTGTCCGTCACTGTCCCTTTGGGGCGAGGCCTCCGAGCCCTGCCCACCTCTTCTGGGGCGCGTGGCCCCGCTTTCTTGTCGTACTCTGGAGAGATGGGGTCTGGCTTCCAGAAGAAGGCAGGTCAAGGTAGATGCAGTAATAATTCCAGAAAAGAAACCTCCGGAAGAGATGCAGGGTTGACAGGGTGTGACCCGGGGAGTCACCAGCCAGGACGACACGCAGAGTGTAAAGCAGGGGTTTAGAGCAGCGACTCTAAAGAGCCAGCGCCCTCCCTCTGCGAGAGGTCTGTGTCACCTCGCTGAGTGGAGCGGGGAGCCGCCCGGGAGGGGAGCAGATGGAGCCGGCTGCCGGCGGGAGGAGCCGTGCGTGAGATGCCATGCGTGAGACGCCAGGCGCTCGAGCTCAGAGCTGGCACCGTGGCGGACAGGCTCGCTACGGGGGTGTCTGCAGGCGACCCCCGGCGAACGCCCTGGTGGCCGGTGTCTAGAGCGCTATACTTTCTCTGCCGAGCGAGCGAGGAGCCCTTCCCTGGCCGCCACCTGGACCCAGAGGGTAAGGTCAAGGGGGCAGTGACCGAAGAGAAAACGACCGTGCGAATCCTGTGCCCCACGGAGCGGGCATGGTCGGGCAAGGGACTAGAGTCCGAGGACCGAGAAGTTCGCCTTGAGCAGCCGACGCAGTCTGTGAGGCGGGTGCCAGACAGACAGCCGGGGGAAGAGGAGTCCAGATGCCCAAGAAAGGGACCAAAGTGCTGAACCAAGGTTTGGGCGTCTGCGTTCCCCTGTGGCGGAGGCCTGCACGCGGTGGCTGGGCCTCTTCTTCCTTTCACTCGGCCTAAACTCGCTCTGCAGAGCCTGTTTCTTCTGCTGTTTTAATAAAACTTTGCTACCCTCAAAAAAGGAAGAAAGAAAGAAATTTGCCGCACAGCTCTGGGTCTCGGGAAGCAGCCTGGGCCTTGAGCTCCCACCACCAGCACGCGCCTGGCCAAAGCGCCGCACCAGACAAACCCGCACGCGAGGTGGAGGAGGAAGGGGCAGGGGGCTGGCCACGGGGCGGAGGGGACGCCAGCCACGGGGCGGACACAGGAACGGCCCAGCACGGGGCGTCCAGCCCGCGTTCTCGGGCTCCATCTCCTGGCCGAATCTCTGATCAGGTCACGGCGCACAGCGCCTCGTTCCACACAGGGAGGTGACACAGAGCTCACTGCGTGCGGGGTGAGACCTCTGGGTGGCACTTTGGACTCTGGGTCTTTGTGGCCTCGAGTCACTGCTCTGAACCCCCTGCTTTACACTTTGCGTGTCCTGCTGGTTGAGAACGGCTGACCGGGTCGCACCCTGTCACCCCTGCATTTCAGGGGATCACATTTCTTTCTCCTCTCTAAATAGATATGGTGACTTCACCTCTTTTCCCTTCCCCCACGTGGCCCTGGCACCGAGACAGACCACGTGGCCACCAGCCTGACCCAGCAGGAAGACTGTGCTATGGTCTGACAACATCCAGGTGAACCAGGCCAGGACATTCCTTGCGTGAGCACCAGACAGAGGGACCGGGGGGCTCTCACAGGATGAGGGGTGTCATCAGTCTTCCTGCTTCTGTCCTGAAGTCGAGTATTTGCTTGGCTTCTTTTGAACTGAAGAGTGAAGATAGCAGTAAAGAAAATTGCTGGCAAATGGCTCCCGCACTTTCAAGGTCTGTTTGCCTTGGAGGACAAATGTCAGTTGAAAAAGGAACTTCCTGCCTGGCGTCCCGCTCTGCATTATACGTCCCTATAAACGTTCCTGGTTAACGAGAGTCAAGGAAGAAAAGAACTTGCGCGCTGGCTCCGGGAGAGCAAGTCCTCGCCGAAAGGTGACGTCCCTGGCCTGGCACTGGCTCCGGCCTGGTCGGCTTCTTGGCCACCTGCAGAATGGACTCATTCCAGGGTCCAAGTCTTGTTGGTTTTCAGCCAGAGTTATGCACAAGATTTTTTCTTTGTAAAATGTGACTGCAGAAATTTCGGAGTGACCTTTGATGTGCGCCACGTGACTCCAGCTGTCCCTCAAATACTGAGTGGTGCTTGGGTTCCAGTTCCTCTTAATGGAAAAGAGGACGAAGGTGGGAGGCCTGATACCTGCATGGGTTTGAATCCCGGGTTTCTGCCTCCTCGTGAACACTGTACTTCATTTTCCTCACTGTGCAGTGAAGCTAATTCCACCTCCTCCTGGGTCTGTGGCAGGTGTTGCGTTAAAGTGTTTATATCCAGTGCTGCCTGACAGGGGAAAGAAAGTACCTTCGAGGAATTCCTGAAGGTTTTTTCAAGAAATTGCCATGTTCCATGAAGCAGTGGAATATTCAGTTTCGCTTTGTTGTTCCGAATTTGAGCAATCCTAGAGTTGCTAGCCAATAAAACGTTAGTTTTGTTATGTCGTGATTTCTAATGGTAGAATGGGAGTTAACTTTAGGGAAGAAACCAGAAAAACAAGTGCAGCGGCCCTGATCATTGGAATGAGACTGTCCCATCTGTCCACTCCTGGCCGACAGGGCCACGCTGTCACCAGGAGGTAGCACCACTCTCTGTGGAGTAGGTGGAACCCGGATATTAGGGCAGATGTGTGTGGTGGATCCCTTACGGACGCTGCCGTCTTGGTGTCTGTGCGGCTGTCCTGTTTGAAAAGATCGCCCAGAGTCTTGTCTGGAAGGAGTAAACAAAATGAAACGGAAGGCATCTTTCACTTCTTGAAAGCTCTCCCTGTATCTGAGAATGCATTTCTCCATCAGTGCTGTTAACCTCCAAGAGCTATTGCAAAGTATCGTGGTAACTAGAGCTTTCTTTAGGAAATGTTCTCTTCTTTAACGTGCTCTTTCCGAGCTTTCTTCTCAGACCTGGGAATTTGCAAATATCCTGAAATTTCAGCAGTTTTAACCAAATACAAGGCAGGACCCTTCTGAGCCTGAGGCTGGTATGTGTGTTTCCTGATACACTTCTGATCTTGATGTTTTAATTTCCCCAAGCCTGGCCAAGCGCGCTCAAGGCTCTCAGTGCCTGGATCCCCCAGGTATTTCCTGGGAGACTTGGCAGTAGAGTCTGTGTGAGTCTGAGAGCATGTGAGACCTAGCCCGCTACGGAGTCATGCTTCATGGCACGCACTGACCGACCTGCGAAGCCCCTTCCAACACAGGATGGACACGGCCCCCTCCGTTCAGTCGACCTGTCTGCACAGCTTTGTGTGCTAAGTGCATTTCATTCATGCAGTGGTTGCTGGTTGCTAGGATACAGAGTCCTAACAGCATCATGGCTGCCGCCTTGCTTGTCACACATGGTGTGGCAGCTCAGAAATTCTGGTTAAACATTCAAAACCTTGAAGTGAGTGCTTTCCTCTTGCATGGATTCTATCCTTGTGTAAACAGGTCAAAGATGAAAGATCAAACTCAGCCCTGCTGTAGCCTATGTACGCTGAGCCCAGTCGCTTCCCGGCAGGGGGTTTAAGAGTGGGTCGAGAGGCAGAGGGGACGGGGCACCTGCTGGTGACCCCGCCTGCCTGCTCCTCCCTCCTCCAGAGCACGCAGTATTGTTTAATGTACGATTTTCAGCTCACAGGACTTAACGTCCCCCTGGTGTGTAAGGAAATACAAAGGTAAATTCCATTAAGCTAATTCTCGCGGTAAGGAAATGCGGACCTTTTACATTCAAACAATATTACTCAGAACTTTAATGCTCTAAGCGATCAGAAATCAAAAAGCTTTATTATATTTGGGAAAGCAGATATGAAAAAACATACTGAAACTTTTGCATCTCCTGGTGGTGCTATTCATGGCTTCGCATCATGGCAAAGATTTACATAAGAGAAGAACATGAAGTGTGTGAAGAAAGGTTGCCCTCTAGAACCTCAAGCACTTAGAAAGCAGCAAACTATGCCCAGAGGAGGATCAATGATTGCCTTTCATTACTGATAGCAACACACACCGTCTTGGCCTCAGGAGCACCAGGTGCTGCCATTTCCAGGAAGAGAATGAAATGACCTTTGAAACACAAGGCGTGTCCTGAGGGCAGTGAGTTAGGGTCGCTGGTCACAGAGGTGGGTTAGATTGTAAAGGAACCGATGGGGTGTGCTGGGCATGTGGTCTTAGGGTCACACTCCTCAGCTGGCCCCTCACCCTCAGTCCGCGTGCCAGGCCCAGCACGCCGTGGCGGGCGTGAGCTTTGGACACTGATGAAGGCCAGTGGCGTGGCACCTGCGAGCACTGACAGCACCTCGTTGAATTGCTGTGAAGACTGAGTGGGTTGGTCCGTGCGGACTGCTCGGAATCTTGCCGGATCAGTCTTGAGTTACAACTCTTTGGTCGTTAGTCGAGCACTGAGCTGAGGCACATAGGAAACGCAGCCGCTTTTTGTAATTTTCCTAATGCATGTCATTCAACTTTCCTACAGTGCTTACAGAGAGCTGCAGTTTTAATTTCCGGGGATGAGCCAGGCCCTGACAGTCATCTTACCACAATGTTCTTTGTGATTTCTTATTATCCTTGAAGGGAAGATATGGCACAAAAGCCCCAAGAAGTCAATTTTCCTAAATGTGCTGCCTTTCACCCCAAGTAAATTTATGAAGTATTCTTTTCTGTATTTTTACAGCAGTGTGGACATGTAGAGACCAGAAATTAGCATTAACCAAAATAACACTGATGAGGACAGAAACATAGACTTCAACGCTCTGATTTTCTTTAGTCTAGGAACACTGAGAATAGTTAGGTAGGTAAATATTTATGTGTGATAGACGTGCAATTTGACGAACATTATTTAAAGGCAGCAAAAGGACAAAGTAATTACATTAATTACAAATAAAACTCACATCAAATCTTGTACCTCCAGTACGTTTTTTAGACAGTTCATTAATTCATTAATTTTTAGACTTCCTTCAGGTTAGAGAGTGTCTGATGTCACTTGGAGGAAGTTGTTTGTTTTAGGGTACTGTTTTATTTTCTTTAGTAGAGTTTTTATTTTCTTTAGTAGAGTTTGGCATTTGAAATTTAGAGAAGGAGAGAGAAAGCAACCTTGCACAGCAAGCAGAGGTTAAGATGAATATCATTTACCTGGGAACTGACCACAAGCTTAGGTCTCTTTGCAAAAATGCCACAAACATGGAAAGCATTGAAGGCTGGCAGAATAGAAACAGAATTGATAAGCACTTTATTAGGGAAGCCTTTAAGGTCGTCTGGGCCAATCACCTCGCGCTATAGAGGAGAAGCTGAGCTCAGATGGAGCAAATCATTCATCACAGTCTCCAGGTCCCCGGGTTCAGGGCACCCCTCAGATGTACTGCTGAGTGTCACTAGGATAATGATTTCATTGGCTTTCCCTGCCAATGAATATTAATCATTTTAAGTTGCCTTAAGGAAAGTTGATTATTGTACCTGATTTTCAAGCCTGGCATGGTGGTGCGCGCTGTGATCCTAACAGTCGGGAGGCTGAGGCAGGGTGATCACTGTGAGCTCAAGGCCAGTCGCTGTCTTTAAAAATTTAAATACAGAATCCACCAAAAATCGTATATATACTTCAGGAAAAGAAAAACTTGCATAAATATTTTAATACTAAATTTATTGCGACATCATGAGATTAATACATGCTGCCTTTGGCCTCTGGGACTACAGAGGCGCTCAGAGTGGTGGCCACGAGTGTCCAGACACATACCAGTGTGGGGACGGCTGCTGGGGCGACCGTGGTCGTGGAGACGCTGCTCGGGGCTTTCAGGTTCTTCTCGAAGGGCCGGCGGTGCGATGGGTTTTCTGTGACAGAAGCACCTCTGCGTCCCTTCTAGGAGGGCAGTGCCATGTGCCGAAAAGACAGTACACTCTTTTTCCTTCCCAGTGGACTCTGTGCGTCTGGTTTGCTACTTTCAAAGTCCTGCTTGGCAAATAGGACCGAGATTTCCTTTGCGTACGTTACACTGGTGGGTTCACTCCAAGCCAGTCGGCAGGGATTTATTCAGCAACACCCAGGGTGATGGCGTCAGAGACGGCTTCCCCACTTCGGTGGGACGGAACGGGGCTGGGCTGCAGTAATTTATCGTTCGGCAAAGAAGAGCTTCAAGACGTTTCTACAAAGACACTAAAGATCGCAGCCAACACTAGCACTGCGAGCCCAAGAGAGCACGGAGGGCTGGGCAGCTGGCCACCCTCTGTCCGCAGAGGGGCTCCCGGTGGGCAGCGTCCATCTCTTAAGAGTTCACAGAAGGGGAGAGAAAAAGAGAGATTAACACGAAGGTGGCCTGGAAAATGAATTTCCCCTTGCTGTGATTAGTGGCGAACGTCAGAGGTAGCTGTTGGCGACACTGAAGACGCCAGGACAAGTGAGAAACCGAAAACTGGGTCCTGCACTGAAAATACCTCTTCCGCGTTTTCACTTCTGTGGTGAAGCTGTGGCATCAGGGCCACACTGACTAAGGCCACGGCTGCAGTCAAGCCGGAGCACGCCAGCCTCTGAGAGCGCCTGGCACTCGGCTCTGGTTCAGGGTCTGAGGGGCGAGAGGGATACGGCTTTAGCTCCGTCCTCTGCTGTGTTGGTCCAGGGACCTGGCGAGAAGCTGCTCTGAACCCCGCTTTCTCTTTTTGTAAAATGGAGATGACGAACGCACTTACTTCCTGGGGTTGTTCAGTTGAGCGAGATGACGCCGTACACCCCTACGCCTGCCGTTCCGGTGGAATTCACCTCCCACCTTCCCGGAGCATTAAAATGTACTGAAGACTGAGAATTCCCACTGGAAAAAACAGTTTCACCGTGCAGGACCTGCACGGCTCCGTCAGTGTCCGACGGGCCCCGGCGGCAACCCCTGCAGCCCGCGGGAGGCGTGCCTGAGGGACAGGGGTCACGTGCTGTCCAGCGGGGCGCGGCCTGTCCCGACAGGGCGGGCTGGACATCTCCTTTCGCGTTTTCCAGGAAGCAAAACCAAGCTCACAGCGTTCTTCAGAGTGAAGGCTTAAGTGTAGTCGTCCTGACACTTCTGAGTGTGCTCTTTCTTATTATTAGTGGTGTTTGCGATCAGCAGTTACCTTAAGAATGATATTCATCCTGGGAACTGGTACACATGATACCGCATCTTGATAATTTTTCGCCCTCTCCCCTCCCAACCCACTGCTGGATCCCTTCCCATCTCCGCATTTCCTATCATCTCTCTTTGGTTTTGCTCCTTAAATTATCTATACACCAGGTGTATCATTTCTGAGTCACCTGCTTTTCTGTCTCCTGCCTTGAAATTTGATAGTAATAAATAAGCTCAGGGGCAAACTGCCTGCCCTAAATAAATCGGCATCCTTTTAAGAATCATATCACAAAAAGAGAGGAGATGGTCTTTCAGCATGAAACGAAATTCTCTGCCCTTCATAAAACCCGAGATATCATACTGGCACCATCTGTATGCCACCAGCTCCCATGAGCCTTTGCTCAAGGCCACATCCGGCAGAGGCTCCACTGCCTGCCAGTGTGGGCCAGTCCCGCAGACGGAGGGAGCACGGAAAGCCGCAGCTTGTGAAGTGTTGTTTCTGCCGCCCGCCTCCATCACAGCCTGCCGTTGTCATCCGACTTTGCCCGAGAGCTCCCTTTCTTTGTAGCCACTGACGAAAGGCTTTCCGATGCTCCAAACACTCAGGACGCCTCTGTGATTCCTGAAGATCCCCTTAATCCCTAGGCTGAGAAGTCAGAGGTGCTGACTGATTTGCTGCGACCTGCCTGCTGTCTTCGGGTCTGTGATCTTTAGAAATGACATTTGACTTTCTACGTGCTTCCTTCTTCCTACGAATGCTGCAGGGTCTGATGTGTGGGAAGCTGGTCTCTGTGCAAACACGTGCACTCTGCTGATACACCCACAACGGCACCACACACACACACCGTGTCCAAAGGCCTTGACGGGCCTCAGAAGACACGAGCTTACTTAACATTTCCACAATGGTACAGGATAAGGACTATTTCGCCAACCCTGATTCTCCAAGTGTTTCATTTTACTTTAAGCGATATTACATTTCTTATCTACAGATATTCAGCCTGGGCCCTGGTTTATGTAAAAAAAAAAAAAAAAAAAACACACCCGAGTGCTGATTCCAACTGCCCCAGTGAGCCGCAGCGGGGCTTTGGGGAAACAGCTTTACAGTTCCTCTTCTTCACTAGATGCCAAGATAGATGCTGGATGCTCTGATTAATCCTTGGGAAGTAAAACCCGAGGCCAAAATATACTATTTACTCATACTTAGCTGTAACATTTCTGTAACTATTCTGAATTTGTTTTATGAAAAGTTACAGAAGTCAATGCTATAATTTGGGTTTTAGGCTCTACATAGTTTTCACATTTCTTTGATTTACTGACCTTAATATTTGGTTTGTCTAGTTCATGGTATCATACTGCGGACAAATGTAATCATGATGTGAAAATTTGTTATCATTATTATTGTTGTTTGTAAATAATTGCCATAGGATAGACTCTGCTTTTATGAAGTTGATCTATTAGTTTCTTTGGCTTTGTTCCTGTGGGTAAAAACCCAGACAAATCAGCAAAATATAATTTTCTCAATTAATTTATTTATTCAAAGGTTTTGATTATCTATTATGTACAAAGGATTTTACTATACTCTGGGTGAGGAATATTAAAACGATTGGAGTGTCTTTGTTCTTTTCTTTTTCCATTTTTTTTTTTTTTTTCGAGACAGGGTCTCACTTTGTAGTTCACACTGGTCCTGAGCTCACTATGTAGCCCAGGCAAGCCTCGAACTCAGCAATCCTCCTGCCTCTGCCTCCCGAGTGCTGGGATGACAGGTGTGAGCCACCACGCCTGGCACTGTGGTACGTGGTATTGATTGCTGGTGGGTGTGAGTCACCACGACCAGCACTGTATGTGGTTACCGGGGATTGAACTCAGGACCTTGTGCTTGCGAGGCAGGCACTGGAACCACTGAGCTAACCCTCTAGCCCGATGCTTTCTGGTTTTAGAACATGATCTCTTAAGAGCACATTAATCTGTCCTTTGGTTTAACCCTTAGAGCAATGAACACATCTATGAAGTCCCATTAAGGTGTTAAGGGTTAGTGTTGAAACAGAATGGCGTCAGCCAGTAGGGAAGTGAGAGCACCTTAGAAATCTCCTCTACTCCTCACCACGCCCCTGGCTTCCTTCGTTTTCTCAAGGCAGAGTGGCCAGAGATCCTCCCTTTTGATCAGAAAAGATAAGGACAGGCGCCCTGCACCGGGAGGAAAGTACCCGCGGTGCCACCCGGGAGCAGGCAAAACAAGCTATGCTCAAGTCAGTCACTAGTTAAGTTGGGGTCGCGGTTTTCAAAAAAGACCAGTTGCGGAGCATATGCCGAGAATCAGGAGCGGGAGTGGTAGGTGGACACTCGCTGGAACAGGACCCAGGTGTCAGGTTAGGGTTCAAGTCAAAGGAAGGTCCTACGGAGCAAGGAACCCAAGGAAGTCCAGATTTACCAAATAAAAATACAGTGTTGGTTAAATTTGAGTATTAGCTAAACAGAGGACAAAATTTTAAATGTAACCCTCACACAATGCAGTTTGAATATCCTTCACACAAAGGCTTAGAACCAGAGTCTTTCTGGTTTTGGATTATTTTGTTTCAGGTATTAGAATATTCGCATGCATGCACGGAGACTTGGGGCCTGGGACTCAAGCCTAAACACATGATCGCTTGTGTTTACATGTGCCTTGTACAGACAGCCTGACAGCAGCTTTCCACCGGATCTGGAAGGCACCTGTGCTTGGCTGCAACTTGTTACATGGGGACAAGTGTGGAACTTTTCTCTTGTGGGATCCTGCAGGGTCACAAAGTCTCAGCTTTTGAAAGATTTCAGATTTCAGATTAGGGACACTCAGCCTGTGTTTGCAATTTTTTTTTTTTTTTTGAGACAGGGTCTCTTTGTAGTTCACACTGGTCCTGAGCTCACTATGTAGCCCAGGCAAGCCTCAAACTCAGCAATCCTCCTGCCTCTGCCTCCCGAGTGCTGGGATGACAGGCGTGAGCCACCACGCCCAGCACTGTGGTATGTGGCATTGATGGCTGGTGGGCGTGATTCTCTACACCCTGCATTATATGTGTTTACTGGGGATCGAACTCAGGACCTTGCGCTTGCAAGGCAGGCGCCGGAACCACTGAGCTAACCCTCTGGCCCTGTGTTTGCAATTTTAACTTAGCCGAGCCTCCTATCTCTTCTGTGACAGTGTTAATAAGCAGGTCAGAGCATTTCTCAACTTTCCAAGGGTGGCATTTCAGTTTTCCTGTTTCCACTGAAGGCCTCAGCTCCCGCCAGGGGCGTTGTCGCCACTTGATGGCTGGACTTGTAAGGTAAGAACAGAGAAAAAAGGCCCATTTCCAAAATCACATCCATACATTTACTTCCAACTTACACATTTAAAATTAACATTCAGTTGGACCCTTTCCATAATATAACATGAGGTTCATTTCTTTGAATGTAAAAGAGCATTTTAGACAACAGTAGAAGTTTTTCTTTTAGTTTATTTTCATAATTCGGCAACACTCATTTTTTTAGTCAATCTATGGAGAAGGTGTTTAACAAAATTCATTGTGAGCATCTACAGGAACTCTTTAATTCTCTACATAATAAATTCTATTAAATATGTAAACCAGGAATTAAATATTAATTTTGCTTCCACTGGTGCTCAGAGTGAGGTGTTCTGTCCAGATCAGGTAAGATGTCGTTACACTTTGGTTTCTTCCCCCTCCTCAGGTCTTGCAGCCTTCTTAATTTTCTCCCGTGGAAACAGCATCTTTAGGGTCGACCCAGAAGGAACCAACCATAAGCGGCTGGTGCTGGACGCTGGCGCCTCGGTGATCATGGATTTTCATTACAAGGAGGAAAGAATCTACTGGGTAGATTTAGAAACAAAACTCCTGCAACGAGTTTTTCTGAATGGGTCAAGGCCAGAGGTAAAGTTGCTTATGGTATTTGAGGGATTTAGGTTCAGGCTGACCAACACGACACATTGAATTCTTAAGGTGCAGATAACAGAAATACACTACCATTCAAGCAGGTATCTTCCAAACATAGGAGTTTTATTTGCATTTGTGGTGCTATGTTATTGAATAAGCTCACAGAGTGATGTGCTAAGCCCTCAAATTGAGAATATGAAGAAAGGAATGTAAGTTTGAAAATATCTAACTTTATCAGGTCAGTTGTGATTAACACACATCATCTGGCGTGACTGTTTTCTTGCCCGAGGGTTGTTCTCAGCTGTAAGGTGTCTGGCCCCGCTCCTGCAGGGGTGGGGTGATAGTTGGTAATGCCTGGAGACATTTGTCACTACTGAGTGAGGCAGGAGGACTTGCAAGGCATGGAGGCCGAGGTACTTACTATAGGGTACACCCTAGAATATGTAGGGCAGCGCCCATCATAAAGAACAATCCAGCCCAAAGAGTCACAGTGCTGAGCTTGAGAAACACTGCTTTCTGTAAAAGTCTCCGTCATTTAGGGGAAAAATAATCATCTGACACTTGGGAAGAATTTTTTTCCTTTTTATTCTCA
Source organism: Thryonomys swinderianus (assembly GCA_004025085.1). Classification (NCBI taxonomy): domain Eukaryota; kingdom Metazoa; phylum Chordata; class Mammalia; order Rodentia; family Thryonomyidae; genus Thryonomys; species Thryonomys swinderianus. The sequence continues at coordinate 4,561 of PVIC010004907.1, read as the reverse complement.
AGGTGTTTATTCTTTGGAGTAGAAAATGAAGAAGATCACAGATATAAAGTATTGTACTTCAAGTACATATAAAGGATCCTCACTCTTTCTTTTAAACTGATAGGACTCTTAAATGAGCCCCAGGAGGAATGTTCTCGTACCACTTTGGGGATGGATTACAGACAGCATGTGACCAAAGCAACTTAAGCATTTACTCCCAACACACAAAGTGCTCGCTGTTTTTTTTTTTTTTTTAAACCTGATCTTTCTCCCTCCAATTATTCCTAAAAGGTTCAATTAGGTACTAATCTGTCTTCTCACATCTCTAATACTTGCTAATCTCACTTTTAAGTACGGCTACTCATTATTCTCCAGCCAACTGGGGAGAGAGTTTCAAAATCTGGACTCTAAGAATCCAGAGGGCTTCCTGTCACAGAGCAAGAAAAAGTGGAAACAGTTGTGAATTTATGTCAAGTCATTAGGAAAAGATAGGCTTCATGCCTCAAAGTCCACCCTTGTATTTCCTCCATTGAGTTAAAACCATTGTTTACACAGGGCACCTGTTAAAATGTAAACAATTTATCTGGGAGAACTAACGTAGGGATACACTGGGGTGGGGTGGCCTGCTGTGTCTGACAGGCAGAACAATCCAAGGGCCACGGTGGGCATTGTGAGGGCAGTGACCTCTACAGAAAAGAAAGGGCATGAGGAAGAGGAGAGCCTTAACAAGAAATCTGCACAGCTCCATGCTCAAACGCTCAGAGAACCTTGCTAGTGTTTGGCGAAGCTTGAGTTCAGGTGTGGATCTGGACAATTCCATTAGAAAGGGAAATCAAAATGCTGGACGTGGTGGCTCACGCCTGTCATCCCAGCACTCGGGAGGCAGAGACAGGAGGATCGCTGAGTTCGCGGCGGCTCGCCTGGGCACCATAGTGAGCTCAGGGCCAGCCTGAACTACAAAGTGAGACCCTGTCTCCAAAAAGCAAAAAAAAAAAAAAAAAAAAGAGAAATCAAATGAACTAATTTTAAGGCAGCACCAAAATCCTACAGTTATTATAGTTGAAATTAATAATTACAAGTTGACTGCCTAATTTTCACACTGCATAAGGCAACCATTGTCAGAGCCATGACATAAACACTCCGCCCACAAAGCATCCTATGGCTGCTGGTGGTGGAGGGTTAATATTGCTGCACCAAAGCACCGCATCTGTGACTCTAGAAATACATGACAAAGTCACGAACTTGGAAGAACAGACTTTTTCTGTACTAGAATAAAATAATTTTGTCGTAAATGAGTAAATATTAACAGTTTCAAAATTTGATTTTACAGAAAGTATGCAACCTAGAGAAAAATGTTTCCGGAATGGCAATAAATTGGATAAATGAAGAAATTATTTGGTTAAATCAACAGGAAGGAATCATTACAGTAACAGATATGAGAGGGAACAATTCCCGTATTCTTTTAAGCACCTTCAAACATCCTGAAAATATAGCCGTTGATCCAATAGAAAGGTAAATGCTGTTTTTGGACACTCAAAATCCGAAGCTAATTAAGATTCCTTAAAAACCATAACACCTTGAAGATAAAGGACGACACCCTGAGGCCCAGGCCCTCTGGTGTATGCAAATGCTTCGTCCAGCGGCACCACTGCCTGCCTTTGAAGCCAGGAAGGCTCCCTCTAAAACGTGAATAATGACCCTTATCTTTTGCAATAGAGGCATTATCTTCTAACTGGAAAACACAAAGAATTTCCATAATGGCCAATACATACTCCCTGAATTGATTTCATTCAAAATCGTCACACTCTTCTGGTGCAGGAGGCAGGGGCTGCTGGGATGCCGGAAGGGTCTGGATTCCCGTGACTGCCCCTTCCTCCGGTGATGGGGCTGCCCGCGTGTTCTGTCTGCTCGCAGGTTTATATTTTGGTCTTCAGAGGGGGCCAGCAGCCTTCACAGAGCTGATCTCAGCGGTGTGGAAGTGAAGACTCTGTTGGCGACATCGGGGAGAATAACAGCTATGTCACTGGATGTGTTCGAGAAACGTCTCTTTTGGATTCAGGAAAAGAGAGAAGGAAGTGGTTCTCATATCTGTTCCTGTGATTATAGTGGCGGTTCTCTCCAGCTCAGCAAACATCCAATACAGTAAGTTCTGTTTTCAGTGTAAAATAACACAATTTCCAGTTGAGATGTGTGTGACAAGTTACTTTGCCTGCTTCAGTGCTGTAGGAATAATACAGTATGTAGAACTTTGCGATTCAAAAGACTTGAGTTCTGGTTCTGGGTTTACCAGTTATTGGGTGAACGGTTTTGCAAAGTTAACATAGTTTCCTTAGCTTTTGTCAAGCAAGGGACAGTAATAGTGCCTATTTCTTGGAGTTGTTGTGAAGAGGAAGTAAAGAAATGCAAACAACGCTAGAAGAATATTTGATGTATAATGCATTGTCAGATGCCGGCCATAACCCTTTTGGGAATCAGTGTGTCTTTTTTTTTTTTTTTTTTTGAGACAGGGTCTCGCTTTGTAGTTCAGGCTGGCCCTGAGCTCACTATGTAGCCCAGGCAAACCTCAAACTCAGCAATCCTCCTGCCTCAGCCTCCCGAGTGGTGGGATGACAGGCGTGAGCCACCACACCCGGCACTGTGGTATTGATGGCTGGTGGACGTGAGTCTCCATGCCCAGTATTGTATGTGGTTACCAGGGATCGAACTCCGGACCGTGCGCTTGCGAGGCAGGCGCCGGAACCACTGAGCTAACCCTCCGGCCCCAGTGTGTCATATTTTGCAGAACATCTATCTTCCCTGTGACTCGCTAGCTCGCCAGTAACCCACTTTCTACCACGTGCAAAAGGCAGAAATTAGATAAGTGTGACACAGATAAAAGAAGACATCTGCCCCTATCCTGTTCCCGTTCCCCCCATTTGCATCATGCTTACATGATGATGAACAGAAGATGGAGAAGTGATGTGGAGCTAGATATTACGTTAGTTTAGATAATCATGACAGAAGGAAAACTTAATGTGTTTCTGAACCTGCATGAGAACCAGTCAAAAAGCGAGGTGACTGAACTGACCACGACAAAAGGAAATGAAATGAAACAGTACTGATTCCGGGAGCAAAAGGCCTGCCCTTCTTTCATGGATTTTCTTGTTTTTTTTTAGGCGCAATTCGTTTGCCATGTCCCTTTTCGGTGACCGTATCTTCCACTTGACGTGGGAGAAGAAGGCCCTTTGGGTAGCCAACAAGCACACGGGGAAGGATGTGGTCAGAATTAGCCTCGGCCCCTCACTCGCGCCTCCTGGTGGACTGCAGGTGGTACATCCGCTTATGCAGCCCCAGGCGAAGGACGGAGCTCAGGACGCTGGTGAGTAAATGCGGGTCTCAAAAGGCCTGGCGCATTGTCACTACCTGTCTTCTTGTTCCAGCCAAAGCGACTGGAAGGAAAGAACTAATTTTTCATGCAGTCCTCATAACTTTGTTAGAACATTCTCCGGTAACAGAGGCAGGTGCACCAACAAAACCAAGTAGCAGCCTATTAGTATGTGTATTTCATCTGCGCAACGGAACAACCAGGACTGAGGAGCCTTCAAAGAGCTGGCTCTGAATCCAGGGCCTGGGGGTCTCCACAAAGAGCAGGACGTTTTCAGAGAAGTGACCAGACAAGGACAGAGGCCTGGAGTCTCTACTGGAGGCCTCTTAGGGAAAGGCAATTCACGGCAGATAAAGGCCAATAATGGAGCCTGTTAATATCGACTCCTCTGGTACCATCTCTGCATGAGGAGGGTCTTGGTTCATCTTCAGTGGTTAATCCTCACTCTCTGCTACCCAAGGAAGGCGGGACCTATTCTGTCTTTGTAAACAAAGGGCAGACGGGAGAGCTTTCCGCTCTCTGCTTCCTCTACATGCCAAGAGCTCAGCAATCTTTCCTCTTTTGGGTGGCAAACGCTGCTCTTGATTCCTTGTACTGCTTTGCTGCATTTTCTAGTCTGCCACTGACCACGTCCTTTCCATTCTGCCTCCTTCAACACACACCAAGTGCCCGCTTCTCCCCCCTCCTACCGTCCGCACCCTCCGTGACCAGCCTTTCCTGCCTGGCCTGTTACCCCGCCCCTCCGCTGATCTTTCCACTTCCCACTCAGGCTTCAGATAATGAGTCTCATTCATTCACTGCTCTGCCTCAAACCCCTCAGAGCTTTCCTTTGTGTTGAGACTGAATCCAACGCCTTCCAGCCCTGTCAATATTTAACCGAACTGCTGGGACTTTCTCTTCCGAGGGGCGGAAGCGGGTCCCTCGCAGGTCCCGGGCAGGCCGGGTTTCCTCCTGACGAGGCTTTTGCAGCTGCTCATTTCAGCCTTGTCTGTCTCGGTTCTGAGCTGTGTGTTCCGTGCTCTGACGGGGCTCCTGTGATCAGCCTATCAAAGCAGGCCCTTCTCCGGGGCTTCTCTCAGAGCGCCTTTCATTGAACTTGTCACAAATGCTTATAAACCAACTATGTCTGCTTTACTTACTCATCTTTAACCGTGGTCGGTACCGGGGCTGTTAAAAATAAGCACATCGGGGGCCGGAGGGTTAGCTCAGTGGTTCCGG
>PVIC010004906.1:48150-60397 GCA_004025085.1 Thryonomys swinderianus | reverse complement strand
GGCCTAGCCTGTCTTTAGTTTCTATCAGTTGTGTCCAGTATTTTCTTAGAAAAAAACAGCTCTATCGCATCATTAATCTGGAATCCAAATATTTGCTTTAGGACATGAAGAAAATTGTCAAATCATATAATTTATGCCCTGATTTTGTCCTACCAAGTACAGGTAATCCATTGTATTTACTAAAACAGAGGTGGTATTACACCTCCCTCATTTTTTATTCCTTACAGTATTTCTGCCATGTAAATCATATAGACACTATGGAAGCTCCTCAGAAAACTGGAAACAGACCTATCTTCTGACCCCATCCTCTCCCTGGGGACATAGCCGACAGAAGTTACATTACCATATGAAACAGACACCTGCACAACTAGGTTGTTGCTGCACTACTCACAAAGGCTAGGACAGGAACCAACTTAATGCCTATTAATGAAGAAATGAATGAAGAAAATGTGGTATATATATACATATAGTAGAATATTATTTAACCATAAAGAATGAGATTCTGGCATTTGCAGCAAAGTGGATGAAACAGAGGTCATTATGTTAAGTGATACAAACAAAATAGAGAAAGGCAAGGGTCACATGTTCTCTCTCACATGTGGAAGTTAAGGGGAAAAAGTCTACCTGAATGCAGAGTAGTGATTACTAAATGTTGGGAAGTCTGGAAGGGAAGGATGATAAAAAGAGCCTGGATTACAGTGCACACTGTATATACGTACTGAAATATCACACCGAACCCTACTAATGTATGCTATTAATACACGGTAGTCAGCCGGGCGTGTTGGCTCATGTCTGTCATCCCAGCACTTGGGAGGCAGAGACAGGAGGATTGCTGAGTTCGAGGCTTGCCTGGACTACATAGTGAGCTCAGAGCCAGCCTGAGCTATGAAAGTAAGACCCTGTCTCAAAAAAAAAAAAAAACAAAAAAAAACATGGTAGTCAAAAAATTTTTTTGTAATTGCATCTGTACTAAATATATACAGTTTTTAAAGAAAGTATCTTCCAACATTGACTTTCCTTTTATCTTTTTAAAATCATTTTTCTTCAGAAAGTGGAAAGATATCCCTTGTTCCTGGGTAGGGAAAACCAACATCGTCAAAATGGTTATATTCCCACAACTACTGTACAGATTCAATGCAATTCCAATTGAAATTCCAACGGTATACTTCACAGAGCTAGAGAAAATAATACAAAAATTCATCTGGAAACACAAGAAACCTAGAATAGCAAAAGCAATTCTAAGCAACCATGACATGGCAGGAAGTATTATAATCCCCAATCTAAAACTCTACTATAAAGCCACTGTGATAAAAACTGCATGGTACTGGCAAAGTAACAGACCTGAGGACCAGTGGAATAGATTAGAAGACCCAGAAACAACTCCGGATACACTAAACCACCTTATCTTTGACAAAGGAGGCAAACATCCTCAATGGAGGAAAGACAGCCTATTTACCAAATGGTTCTGGGAAAACTGGGCTTTAACCTGCCAAAAACTAAAGCTAGACCTATCTCTTTCACCATACACAAAACTAAACTCACAATGGATATGAGACTTAAACATTAAAACAGAAACAATAAGCCTGCTGGAAAACAAGTTAGGCAAAACTCTTGGAGACATTGGCTTAGGCAGAGACTTCATGAATAAAACCTCTATAGCACAAGAACTAGCAGAAAGAATCAACAAATGGGATCTCATCCTTCTGAAAAGCTTTTGCACAGCAAAAGAAGTCACTGGCACTGCTAAAAGACAACCAACAACATGGGAAAAAATCTTTACTAGCTGTTTATCAGACAAAGGGCTATTATCGACAATATATAAAGAACTCAAACAGATCAGCCTCCCCAAGTTCAAAGACCCAACTCAAAAATGGGCATCTGAAATGAACAGACACTTCTCAGAGGCAGAAGTCAAAGCAGCCAAGAAGCATATGAAGAAATGTGCAGCATCACTGGTCATTTGAGAGATGCTGATGAAAACAACACTGAGATTCCATCTCACTCCACAAAGAATGGCCGCTATCACAAAATCAACCAACAATAAATGCTGGCGAGGCTGTGGGGAGAAAGGAACCCTTCTCCACTGTTGGTGGGATTGTAGACTTGTGCAACTATTGTGGAGATCCGTGTGGAGATTTCTCAGAAAACTAGGACTAGGGGTCCCATTTGACTCTACTATCTCCCTGCTAGGAATATACCCAAAAGAATTTTAAAAATCACATTGGAAAGACAGATATACACCTGTGTTCCTAGTAGCTCAGTTTGCGATAGCTCAATCTTGGAAACAACCCAAATGTCCATCAACTGGAGAGTGGACAAAGAAGATGTGGTTTTTTAATAAAATGGAGTTTTATTCTGCCATAAAGAATGACAAGATTGATTCATTTATGTGCAAATGGATACACCTGGAGGACACACTAATAAGTAAAATAAATAGATCACAGATAGGCGAATACCAGATCTTTTCTTTGATATGAGCACCTGTAAATGCAAATGAGCTCTAGAAAGTATGACAGTTTTGTAGAATGGGAAGTTTCCAAAGGAAATTGGTGTGGGAATGTAATGAGGGGAAGGAATAAATATGATTCTGAAAGAAAAGAGCATGTATTATAGGAGGTGGGGAGGTGTGGGTGGGTAGGGATATGGGTAAAAATGAGAATTAACTTGTGTCATATATTGGTACAAATTCCCCAATGTTATGTGCGATTGTGAGATGTATATAAATTGTACCAATAAAGAATTTTTTTTTGAGACAGGGTCTCTCTTTGTAGTTCAGGCTGGCTCTGAGCTCACTATGTAGCCCAGGCAAGCCTGGAACTCAGCAATCCTCCTGTCTCTGCCTCCCGAGTGCTGGGATTACAGGCGTGAGCCACCATGCCCCGCACTGTGGTATGTGGTATTGATTGCTGGTGGGCGTGAGTCTCCACACCCAGCATTGTATGTGGTTCCCGGGGATCGAACTCAGGACCTTGTGCTTGCGAGGCAGGCACCGGAACCACTGAGTTAACCCCTCTGGCCCACCAATAAAGAATTTTTAAAAATCATTTTTCTTAATCTGCTATCTGAATTTTATAGTTTACATTATAATTAAATCTCTTCACCCTTTATAAACATGATCATCACCTTAATAATCATATTTTCTTACTTTATACATTGCTTTTAACAGTTCATAAAACACATATTCATGATGTCATGAATCTTGCTAAAACATGAGGCCAATAAAACAGTTATTATTCATATTTTGTAGGTGAGAAAACTGAAGGCTAACATTGAATCACTTTCTCCAGGCCTCCAAGCTCAGTAATTAAGCTTGGAATTGAATCCACTTCTCCCAGTGCTGAACATTGTGTTTCAGCACTACCATACATCAGCAAGCTTCCATATTGGAACAGCAATAGACCTCACTCAAGATTTGAATCCTTCTCTCATAAAACTTTGAAAAATTTAAACAAATAAAGGAGTGATCTGTAAGGCTAAATACATGTGACTTGTGAGAAAAGAAAGCTAAATGTATTGGTGTTTAAATAAACTTTTTATTGGCAAAATGATCCTTATACAAAATCTTCAAGATGAATTGGCATCGCTGGGCATTTTTCAACATTATACAAAAAGTGCAGACAATTTGTTGGATAAATAAGTGACTGGGTGGGCATAGCCATATTCTGGATCCTGAAAATATGGCAGTGAATAAGGCAGTAGGACCTTTACTCCATATCACTCAGAGTCAAGTGGGAGTGACAAACCTCACATGAGCAATCTCAGTTGTCTCTGACAAGTGTGATAGTGTTAAAAGACATGCCAGCGATAGGGACACAGAGCAGCAGAACTGGTCCTAGTCTAGGGGCCAGAGCGACCCCCTTGAGGGAATTACTGTTTACTCTGATGGAGGAAGGAGGACCTAGAGCAGGCAGGAAGGGTTTTAAGTGAAGAAAACATCATAAACATCAAACATGAAGCTCAGAGTGGAGAAGGGTACCACATTTTTAAGAAACAGAATTTCTTTCCAATGTGATTTTAAAAATTCTTTTGGGTATATTCCTAGCAGGAGGATAGCAGGGTCGAATGGGACCTCTAGTCCTAGTTTTCTGAGGAATCTCCACACAGATTCTACAACGGTTGCACAATCCCACCAGCAATGGAGAAGGGTTCCTTTCTCCCCACAGTCTCGCCAGCATTTATTATTGGTTGATTTTGTAATAGCAGTCATTCTTTGTGGAGTGAGATGGAATCTGTGTTGTTTTCATTTGCATCTCTCGAATGACCAGTGATGTTGAACATTTCTTCATATGCTTCTTGGCTGCTTTGACTTCTGCCTCTGAGAAGTGTCTGTTCATTTCAGATGACCATTTTTGAATTGGGTCTTTAAACTTGGGGAGACTGGTATGTTTAATTTTCTTGTATGTTGTAGATAATAACCCTTTGTCTGGCAAACAGCTAATAAAGATTTTTTCCTATGTTGTTGGTTGTCTTTTAACAGTGCCAGTGACTTCTTTTGCTGTTTAGAAGCTTTTTAGTAGGATGAGATCCCATTTGTTGATTCTTTCTGCTAGTTCTTGTGCTATAGAGGTTTTATTCATAAAGACTCTACCTCAGCCAATGTCTCCAAGAGTTTTACCCAACCCGTTTTCTAGCAGGCTTATTGTTTCTGTTTTTATGTTTAAGTCTCGAATCCATTTGAATTTAGTTTTGTGTATGGTGAAAGAGATAGGTCTAGCTTTAGTTTTTGGCAGGTTAAAGCCCAGTTTTCCCAGCACCATTTGTTAAAGAGGCTGTCTTTCCTCCACTGAGGATGACAGATGTACGCCCTTTTTCATAGCAGCTCAGTTCGTGATAGCTCAATCCTGGAAACAACCCAAATGCCCATCAACTGGAGACTGGATAAAGAAGATGTTTTTTTTAAAATGGAGTATTAGTCTGCCATAAAGAATGACAAGATCGATTCATTTATGTGCAAATGGATACACCTGGAGAACACACTAATAAGTGAAATAAATAGATCACAGATATGCAAATGCCAGATCTTTTCTTTGATATAAGCACCTGTAGATGTAAAGAAGCTCTAGAATGTATGATAGTTTTTGTAGAATGGGGGATATCAAAACGGACTTTGGTGTGGGAATGTAATGAGGGGGAGGAGTAAATATGATTCGGAAAAAACTAGAGTATATATATAGGGGGTGCGGAGAGTGTGGGTGGGTAGGGATGTGGCTAAAAATGAGAATTGACCTGTGTCACATATTGGTACAAATTCCCCATGTTGTCTGTGATTGTGAGCTGTGTATATAATGTACCAATAAAGAATTCAATTAAAATTTAAAAAACAGAATTTCAATGAATGAACAGAAAAGCAGGTGGTAAGGTGTGATGCACATGGGCCTAGGAGAGAAGCAGGAGTGTAGGCCGTGGTCAGACGCCAGGACTGTGTACCACAGAGACGTAAGTAGGGCATGCTTGTGTTTGGGGATCATCACTGGGATTATCAGAAAAGGGAAGATAGAGGCTGGGAAAGCACTAGAGCCAATCACAGGTTGCTTTGCATAAAAGCTGGGCTGTGGAATGAGCAGACCTGAACTGCAGGCTTCCATAGCAGTTCTCAGGAGTCTCCGTGTTACCTTCACAAAAAGGAAGTCAGACATGGTGAACCTTGCAGCAGCTGTGCTCAGATTCACCTTCTCAGACACTCTCTCTAAGGTGAAGGAGGAAAGAGAGCTGGGTCCTAAGGGCCCCTTCAAGGGCACTCTCCCAGTGGCTTCACTTCTTGTGCTGGGCCCCACCTCCTGAAGGCTGCACCATTCTCTCTAGGTCCACAGCTTGGCGACCAAGCCATTAGCCCATGGCCTTTGGGAGATACTATAGAGCCAAACCCTAATCAACCTCCTTATGCTACCATGCTGTATAATAGCTGTTATTTACTAAATGCCTGTCATTGGCTAGGCATGGAGGTAGGTAGAGCTTCTACATACATTACCCCATATCGTTTTTGCATCCTTCGTTTGCAATATTTTTATCCAAGTTTTAGATGAGAAAACTAAAAATGAGAGATGCTGAATGACTCATCCAGGTACACATAAGTAGCAACATAGTGAAGACTCAAAAGTTTTTCATCTATATGGCCAACAAGACACAGTGTCTGAGGCCCCCAGGCCTTTCAGTGAGCTATTTTAAAAACCTTGAAGTACAAAGTGCAATGGTTCTAAAATACTGTAGAGAATTTGAAAAATTTAAAAGAATAAAAATCTAAAAAAAAAAAAATAAAAATCTAAAAAAAAGGAATAAAAATCTAAGCTTTGTCAACTTTACTAAGATATATCATCTTTATTTTTTCTTTAGAATTTGCTGATATTTTCATTAAATTGAAAACATTTTATTAGTACATGATTACAAGACAAGTACTAGACTTGTTTTGAGGAAGAGGTAATGAAAATAAAATCTCTTGGTCAATTTTTATTCCTTCACCTGTGCTCCTTTCTCCCTGTCCAAACAGTCAATCTATCTTCTTGTTTCCTACCATCTCTACTTTATTTTACTCATTTTTCTTTATATTTTAGAAAGTTAGGGTTTTTTCACATCACAAGATTTCTAGAAAATGGAGAAAGATTTCACAGAGACTATAGACAATTCTAAAGTAAATAATTAACTCATAACCAAAAGCAAAACCAAAAATTCTTTTAAGAAACTACTTGATGTTTCCTCGCATTTTAAGGTATTTGAGTCTAGTCACTAAACATAAAACCCAGGAGGCCTGGGTTTTGTGATCAATAAAACAGTCTGTGGCTGGTGGCACCAGCCTGTGTGGGCTTCTCCTTTCAATGATCCATCTGTTTTCTTTTTAAATGCTTAACTTGAGTAGAACTGCTGCCCCCAGAGCAGCACCTAGCCTTGCCAGGTAGAAAGAAATGAGCTTCTGAGATATGAATTTAATCCCAACAAGGTATGGCAGATACATAATGTACCTTTCTTAGCTCTGCTGCACAATACCGTGGCCATTCAGACACCACATAAGCATTGATATTAATCCATAAGTTTCCTCTTCATTGCCAGGGAAAGTTCTGCACAGTTACCTATTTAGCTGACCTCATTCTCCAGGGCCTACAGGATACCCAGGGATCAATGAAGAGCAGGAGCACGGGGCCATAGTAGAGAGCAATGGGATTCATTATCAGCTTTCTGCAGCTTCCACAATGAAAGACTGAAGAAGGAACAGCTCAGTTCCATGTGGAATCCTGGATGGATCTTCGCATGGGACAGAGAAACACAATGCGCTTAATCAAGACAGTGGGTAGAATGTCAGTCAACATGGACTGCGATTTGTAGTGTTGCAACCCTATGTTTATTTTGATAGAGACTTATTTTTAGAAAAAATCTGATTTACTTGAGGTTAGCAACCTATTCATTTTACTATGGTGACAGTAATGATTCTTATCAGACACTGAACACACTCTTGCTTGAGGCTAGGAAAGTGGTGAATGCGCTTTGTGCACAGAGACCGCATACTCCCTGTGTCTGTCCCCAGAGCCTACCAAGGCATCGCCGCCAGACAGCAGACTTGGCAAGTCCTACCTCCTGTCATGGTATGACAGACTGATGAACCGAGTGGGAGGGAGTTGTCCAGAATTTCAGAGGTGATGACTAGAAATTTAGACATTCTGGGCAGTAAAGTAAAATTCTTGGCTATAACGAGGGAGGATCTGTCAGGAGCAGGTGTCTTTGTGAGTAGAGAGGTAGGACAAGACATTTGGGGAGCAGCTTCCATAAAGGGGCAAGAATCACCTTTTCTTTTTTCTTGTTACATGTATTACTTACCATTGCACCACATCATTTACTTGTTTTTAACTTCTGTCTTTCTCTCCCCACTGAATACAGATACTTCTAGGGCAACTCTGTGTATCTCTTCTGGTCATTGTTCTATTCATACATCTAGACCAGTGCCTAGAAGGTAACAGCTGTTCAGTGAATGAACACCTGTTGAGTAGCTGTCATTCATGCTATTTTTCATCATCTTCTCCATTGACCCAAATTCTAGCCATCCTTCTGGGCTCATCTTAAAGTCAGGTGCTTCACAAAGCCTTCATGTCAGCCCATAGCTGTCCTTTTCTTGTCTGAACTCCTAAAGCACACACTTTTTGTTCGATTTATTCACACTTAATTGCACCACCTGGCATATGGTGGGTGCACAGACTTGGAAGTCGTACACCTGGGCCCACATCTCAGGTCCCTCACCTTCTCACTGGGAGGCAGAGGCAGGTAGTGAATGTGTGAATTAAGTCAATAATAGAGGTAAATGCCCGGCACACAGAGAATGTTCAGTAAGTGTTAGTCCCTGAAGTAGGCACCCAGTAATGTTGCTAAGAATATAATTTCTACCATGTGATATTTCTTTTGGCATTTAATTCTGCTTGTCCACCATGTAACTCTTTCCTCTCTAGCTCAAGACCTCTGTAAAGGATGAACGTCAGCTTCAAACATCCTAGACCCTTAAGATGCCTAGCAGGATACAGAAAATGCACCAGGTGCTCATAAGTACCCAACGTGGGCTTTGCTAATCGGTAACCTCGGGGCCAGAGAGGAGAAATGGGAAGCTGAAGGAGTCAGGGCACCTCAGTCCAGTATGTGCAGTGCCTCAAAGAGGGGCCCCTGGGGCCTTCTGAATACTTATCTGGGGCTCCAGAGACATTTCCCAGGTCAGAATCCTAACCTTTGGCATGTAGAGTCCAACAGTAGGTCAAACATCTGCAGCCCTAATGTGGTCCTTCGTCTCCACTTACCAGACACTGACACACCTGTTTGCTCTTCCACAAAATTCTTTATAGGTTTCAAGTTCTTTTGCAACTTCCCCAAATATCTTTAAATGTTGCCTTTCTAGTGATTAATGTAAAAAGAAGAAAAAGCCACAGCTCTCGGTGAAACAAAAATCCAGGGATTTATCTCACTGGCACTGCTCCTGTCTCGCAAGGGCAAGGTCCTAAGTTCCATCCTCAGTACTGCCAAAAAGAGAAAAATCCAAACTGAAATTGGTAGGTCTCTTGTAATTAGATAATTCAATTTTGCAGTACAATGCCTGGCCCAAAGAAGGGAGCTTCCTTCAAATACCTGTGTGGCTATTCAGCCTGAGATCAGTTTGAGCCCTTGTCAATGATTCATGTTTAAAATTGCAAAATCATGACAATGATAGCTGTCATTCATGAGGAATTCACATAGTGCCTCACACTAAGCAGTGTATTCTACATAAATCATCTGATTTCCCCCCTAGCAACTCTATCGGGTCTGTGTTCCGATCCTCGTACAGATGAGCTCCCCATGCTGAGATGTTAGAATACTGGCCACGAGTGTGACTGTAGCCATTGTACAAACCATGACAACCTGTGGTGTTGATTTTTCCATTTGATTTTTCCTTCCTCTGCAGAGGGGTGATCTTGTCCTAACACAGGTCTCAGCGAAGATGAAAGGTAGGAAGTGGCAGTGCCAGTACTGGAAGTCAGGCAGCTGTAACAGGCTCACTCCGTGATGGAGAGGAGGGAGGGTCCTGGGAGGAAAGCAGGTCTAACACAGGAAGCTGCCCAGAGCTGAGTAGCAGAGAGGTTGAAGTCGTAAGCCAGGGTGGCACCCGGTCATCACACCTGAGGCACACGACCCATGGGGCCAGCGATTCTGCCCGGCAGCATTAGGCCCTGTGCCTGGAACATTCACTACTCCTCATGCAAGTTCCTGCCCAACAGAGACTTAAATATACCTCTTGTCAGTGGCAATTAACAATATTTTCCAGTGTGGATTATTTTCCTATGGCTGCTATAATAAATTATTATAAAAGGTTTATGCAACACAAATTTAATTTCTGATAGTGCTAGATGTCAGAAGTACCAAAATGGGCCTTACAGACTCAACTCAGTGTCCGCAGGGCTGTCTTGCCTCTGGAGTCTCCAGGAGTCCCCTTTTCGGTTTGTACAGGCTGCCTCGTCCCTTGGCGTGTTCCCTGTCTATCTTCAAAGCCAGTAGCATAGCGTGTTCTAATCTATTCTCTTTCTCTGGCTTTGCGTGCTTCACCACACACCTGCTCACACTATAACCTTCCCACTTCTCTCTTATGAGGCCTCTGTGACTATATGGGGCCCTGCTAATAATTCAGGGTCATTTTATCATCTCAAGATCCTTTGCACAATCAAATCTGCAAAGTCCTTTTTCTGGGTAAGGTAAATATTCTCAGGTCTGGGGATTTAGCACATGACTGTATTTTGTGGTGGTGGGAAAGGCCAAAGGCGTTCTTTCATCCACTACATGAGAAAACTACGAGAAGCTCAGTGGTAAACTCATCCTCACACTGACCCTCCACTCTCTGAAGGCTTCATAATGCAGAGCGGAGTTCTCAGGCTTTGCAACTGGGCAGATGTGAGATTCAGTCCCCAGAGACATCATTTATAGTACTGTGGTCTTGGGCAAGGTCCTTAGCTACTTCATTTCTCTGAGTTTCAGTGCCCTCTTGTGGGAATGACTATAATATGACTAGGGTTATTATTCATACTTGGCCTGCAGATAATGCTTGCAAAGTGTCTTTTATATATGTGTTGTTTTGTTTTTGTTTTTTGAGATATGGTCTTACTATGTAGTTGGCTTTGATTCACTATGTAGCTCAGGCTGACCTTGAATTCATGGCAATCATCGTGCCTCTGCCTCCTGAGTGCTGGGATTGTAGGCGTGAGCCACCACACTGGCTCTCTTTTATATTTTAGTAAGTTAGGACCTATTGTCATCATCACCCTGATATTGAAGGAAGTGTGTATAGTGATGGAAACACTCCAGAGGCTCTGAGGTAAAGCTGTTTCCTGCTAGGGCTCAGTGGAAATGCCAAGTGCAGCCTTCTTGGCCGGAGGACAAGCAAGTGGAATACTGCAGGGAGGTGGTGAGCTGTTGTACTAAGCCCTGGATACACTCAAACTCTCAGGTCAGCACTTTGCAGGTCTACACTCATCTCTGGTTGGCGGTTTCTGCTCGGGTGGCCAGTTCCTCACTTTTATCCACCGAGGAGCCCATGGGCCATGTCGCCAGTCCATGTGCCTCTTCCCACTTAGGCTGTCACCATGTTCAGTGTTCAGTGGAAACAGGAGGGCCAGGCCAAGAAAACAGTCGAAGGGAAGTTTATGTTCCATGCATGGAACAAATGAGGAAAGCCAGCAGCTTACACACAGTCCTTTGAATTGAAGTTGTAAATGCTCCTCACAGAAGTCTACGTGGAGTTAAATAACCACACCCGAGCCCGGGTGACTGGTCGTTAATCATCACTTCTCCTCTTGTGAGCCAGGCCCTGTACTGCTGGAACACGTGAGAAACTTGCTCTTTCTGCACTTGCATGTGCTCTTCAACACAGAATGAGCTGCCACGTCTCAAAGGGTGAGAGCCAGCCTGATACTGTCTATGTATTTCCCTTGCAGTTAATAGCAAAGCTGTACCAGGGTGAGGTCAGTGTGTCAGAATGGCAAATGGTCCTTAAGGGGAGCCCTGTAGAGAAGCACTTGACCTGGGAAATGTAAGTCAAGTCAAGGTCACAGTGCTCTGAGGACAGTGTTGGGAGATGTGGCCAGTGAACAGTGAGGACGAGAGTGGAGGTCAGAACCTCAGGGACAAGACGGAAGTAGGAGACACTGGTTCTTGTAACTATATAGATTTAAGCGAGCACCCTGAAATGACATTTATTTGTTTATAATGCATTCATGTATTCGTTCATTAATAAGCTTTTCACTTGGTATTTACTCAGCGTGTTCTGGAGTCTGGTTATTTAGAGAAGGAGGCTGAGTACATCAGCATGTGGCAGATACAGAGCTAGACTATCTTGTCTACCTTCGTCTCAGAACAGGGCTGTTCTCTCAGGCATTAGTGCTTTCTATGCCTTTGTTTACCTCATCCTTACCACCTATAATGTCCTTCCCCACAGCTCCCCTATGATAAAATCATCTTCAGCTTTGAAGTCTTGCCCTCAGATTTCTTTCTCCTTAAAGCCCCCAGTGCCCCTCTCAAAGTCATCTTCTCCTTCCTCTGTGTTCCCACAGAACCTCACATCTTTTTTTTTTTTTTTTTTTTTTTGCTTTTTGGAGACAGGGTCTCGCTTTGTAGTTCAGGCTGGCCCTGAGCTCACTATGGTGCCCAGGCAAGCCGCCGCGAACTCAGCAATCCTCCCGTCTCTGCCTCCCGAGTGCTGGGATTACAGGCGTGAGCCACCACGCCCAGCATTATATGTGGTTACCGGGGATTGAACTCA
>PVIC010004906.1:0-48050 GCA_004025085.1 Thryonomys swinderianus | reverse complement strand
AGAACCTCACATCTTAAAGCCAGGTCCTATCAGGACTCACTTCCCAGAAACTGTGGTTTACGACCATATCCTTGGTCAGGCATCAAATCTTAAGAGTAGAGAGTGTCCTAAAGACAGGGCCTTGCCTTGGTCATTGCTGTAGAGTGTGTAAGGAAGGGTTCAACAAATGGATGCCAGGATGCCACGTGTCTCAGCTCCCCTTTAGAGCATGATGTTAACCAGCCTCCTTCCCATGCACTAGTATGCACAGCACTGTGAACACACGGTGGACTTTGGCAATAAACTCAAGGTGTGGGAAAGATACAGAGGCCATTGCAGCACAACGCTGAGCAGATATGTGGAGAGGCCATTAACCTTGGTCCCTTTTACCTCAGGGACCCCCCTCCCCACACACAGCTCCACAGCATATAGTGAATCACAACTTGAGCCAAAGGCCAAAGATAAAAGGGAGAGGAGAGAGGGCATGGAAGGCTGAGCAGAGAAGCTTGAGGCCTAAGGAAGCTGTGGAAAAGACAAAGGAATGGCTCTCGAGAGATACTCAGGGTGTTGTTAGTGGGCCTGAAGGACCAAAGCTCAGCACTCCATGCAAGCGAAGTGGAACGGAAGAGCCACTGCCACTTCTCCAGTCCACGTGGGATCTATGTGGGCTCCTGGAGTGAGAAGGAAAACGTGTCCTTACCCTCCTGGGGCACCCGTGGCTCGACCGGAAGCAAGTGTGGACGATGGAACCTACACCGATCCCCCCTTGGTGGTGAAGGCACGGGAGGAGGGTTATACATGCTGCTGAAAGAGTGAGGTAAGGACACAGCCATTCACACACAGAGGAGAGGAGGAACAAGGGTGCCCTTGGTTCCGTGAGGCTGTGGGTCCTCACATCACATTACTATAGGGTCCCAAGAAATCTCCAAGGCTGCCTCGCAGCCCCTGTGCATTCCTCACAGCCAGCCTGGAGCGACGGCAGGGTCGCTGGCTCCCTGGATCCAGCCCATAGAGCGAGAGAAGGGCAGATTGCCAAGCAGAAGCCAAGTGCTTAGAGTTAGGGCACCTGGATTGCTATCTTGCTGTCACTTCTCAAGTCTGAGATTTGGATGAATTTTTAAATTGCTCTGAAATTGATCTGCAGCAAAAAGCAGACATAATTTTAGCTGCATTAAATGACTAAAAGTGTGAGAAAAAAGAAGGGGAACAAAATATCAGATTTGTCATACTATCACCTGGAGAATTGGATGCATTCGGCAAATGGCAGACTTTCCTGTAAAGGGGATTAAAGTACTGTCATGGGACTAGAGATTCCTGCAGCATCCAGAAGGCAGCAGCCATGACACACGGCTTTCAGAGAAGCCACACTGCTTCACACTGTGTCGCATTAGTCCTTCAAATGCCAACTTGACACCATTACTAAACATCGAGGCCCTGTATTTGAGCAGAGGGTATAACCCTAAATGAAAGTTGTATGGGTTCTGCCTTCAGGTATCTCGGAGCTTAGTATGAGAGCAGAAAAATCACTGAAATCTGTAATAGTAAGTGCTGGAATGGAGGAGAAGGCATTGTCCATAAGGGGGCCCAGAGCAACGAGATTCATTGTTTGAGGGAGTGGTGCGAGAAGGAAGGCTCAGAGATGTTAAGCGACCGGCCCAAGTTCACACAGCCGGACGGCTTCTCCAGTACCTCTCACAGGTACAGGGTTGGCTGCTCCGTCACGTGCCATACAACCACGGTGTGCACTGCCACGGGTCACAGTGTCCCGAGAGCCAGGCCTGGGAATCCGAAGCAGTCACTGAAGGAAGCGCCATGTGGAGACTGAGCTGGCGAGGACGAGGATGAGGACGAACTCTCATTCCTTTTTGTATTCTGTCAGACTGAGCACAGGGTTTAGAACATGGTAAGTCTGTGATCGACCGCAAAGCTGAATCAGTGAATAAACACTGTTCATAGAGGCCAACTGATTTCTACAAGTTCACTTGGATCAGAAAGTGTAGCAGGCCAGCAACAGACCCAAGGCCTCTGACTGTTGCCCTGGGCTTTCCCCATCAACACTGGCTAAAAGAAAAAATGAAGAGTCCTGTTACTGGAGTCTCCTTGCTCCCTGTTTGCTTCTGTTCCTTCTCTCTGTCCTTACAAGACAGGATTGCCCAGGGATTAAAAGAACCCAAGACTCAAATATCTTTCTCCAAATTGTTTTCACCGATCATGTAAAAATGTAACCAGCTCCCTCCAACCAGCAGAGGGCAGGCTTGGATGGGAATGATAGCACTGCTCTTTGACCAGTCTTCGTCTGTGCCTCTGCCCTGCAAAGATGATGGATTCCTAACAGAAGGGAAAACTCACCAGTGCTGAAAGCCTTTTCCAAATTAACCCACCTGTATCAACATCTCTCACCCCATTTCTTAGAGGGTTGCCTGTAATATAGTTATTCTTTAGTAGATGAATAATGGAAATATATGTTAGAGTGAATGAAATACTTTTTCTCTATGTACAATTCCAAAGCATAAGGTCTAAGTAGTGACATAGGAAGGAAAGTGGTGACTGTTTTTTTAAGTTCTACTAGGAGTTTGAATCCGGGTCTATGGCAGGCAAGCATTCTGCCACTGAGCTACATTCCTGCCCCATTTTAAAAAATGTTACTTTGAGATAGGGTCTCGCTAATTTGCTCAGCATGTCTTGATCCACCTGTCTCAGCCTCCTGCATAGCTGGGATTAGAGGAGTGCATCAGCACACCTGGCTTTGATTATCTTTAATTTGAGAAGCTGAACTGGCAGGGACCCTTAACACCATCTTTTTAATTTGGGGTCTAGAAGAACTGTCACTGCTCAGGAGTCAAACATCGAGCTAGTGACAAAACTGAAGCCAAATCCATCTTTAGATGTTCTCCTTTTCTTTTTTCTCAGAAAAGTGGTTTTCTAAACACAAGATTTATCCATTATGATCCAGATGTGCCGACCCCTGTGATTTCCCCAGATTAAAAAACTTGACTACTTAAGTTTGTGAGAGACTCCATTTGTTGAAAAGAAAGGAGGGAAAGAGGGAGGGAGGGAGGGAGGGAGGCAGAAAAAACATGGCGTCTTAAATAGGCCAGACTGGTTATGCATTCCCAGAGTTTGTGAGATTTGAAACGCATGCTTCCATCTTATTACCAAGGTCAACCCCACAGAGCATCTCCCTAATGCCTAGCTGTATAAGCCCTCTTCTGCCTGCATGGCTGAGCCCTCTCCAAACAGGTCATTCTAGCCACTGCCTTGGTGGGCCTGACCCATATCACACTGGGCTCACTGTGGCACCTGTAGTCAAGCTGGGCCAGGTTATGTGCAGAACAAGTAGAGTAGCTCTAGCAGTGCCTCAGTCTCTCCTCTATTGTTGATCCTTTTTGAGACTTTATACACCAAAAAATAGTTGATGTTGAAAATGTTAGTGCTTTTTAATAAATAAATCAAAAATTTAATACTTTATTTTTTGATGTTTTTCCCACTGAATACACATTGCTTAATATAGTAAAACAAAATTAAAATTAATAATTCATCAACAGAAATATTATAAAGAATAAACTTAGGTATTATACCCACATCTCTGTGCCTTTGTGACACAATTGGCATTATGCCCTGCTTAATAGAGATAATCATGTGAGTTTTCCTTTATTATGTTAGTGTACTACATTAGTTAATCTGCTATGCTGAAACAAACTTGCATTTCTAAAAAAAAATCTTACTTTCACATGGTATGTGATCACTTTCACATGTTGCTGGATTGAGTTTAATAGTATAATAGTTGAGGATTTTGCATTTATAGTCTTAAGAGATATGGATTGATCTGTAGTTCCCTTTTCTTGTGGTATTTGCCTGCTTTGAATATCAGTATAATATTGGCCTCATAGACCAATGTTCTCTTCTGTTTTTTTTGAATAATTTGTGAACACTGGTAAAATGTTTAAATATCTGGTACAATTTATCAATAAAATCATCTGTTTCTGGACTTTTCTATGTAGGAAGTTTTTGATTAGTAATTTAATCTCTACTTGTTACAGGTTTATGCAGTTTGTGTTTATAAGAACTTGTTCATTTCATCTAGATTATTTTGGTGGTATAAGCATGCCCGTAGTATTCCTTTATAAGTCTTTTTATTTTTGTAAAGTTGACATTGTTACCTTTAATCCTAATATGTAAATTTCATTGGATTATGAAGTGCCAAGCAGATTAGTAGAGCATGATCCTGGGTATGTCTGGGCTGAATCATGGAAGTGTGACCTAGGTTCCTATATATTGTCTTTGGCCTCTTCTTCGTGATGCTGTTCCTTCCTCTGTTCCTTGGCAGCCAAGAACTAAGTAGCTTTGTACCACCATACCCTTTTGCTATGATGTCCTGCCTTGGAGCCATCTGACTACAAATTGAATCCCCCAAGCAAGTAGCAAATTAAACTTTTCCTTTTTTAAGTTGTGAGTATAAAGTTCTGTGCCAAGCAATGGAAAAAACTGACTAATACAAACAATTGGTAACAAGAGTAGGATTGTTTCTACGACTATACCTGACCCTGTTGATTTAGAAACCTCTGGAGCTGGTTCACAGGATGAATTTGGAAATGTTTAGAGAAGCAGGCTAGAGAAGATAAAATTTTGTACACAGAATTTGATGGGTGATTCTGGTCAGATCTCATGGTCTGATGGTGATTCTGGTCAGGATGCAGGTAGGAATAAGTAAAGGCCAGACTCAAGAGATTTCTTTTGGGAACAAGGACTCCTTTGGTACTTGGACTAGTGGCAATGTGTGTTATATTCTGAAAGAAAATTTATCTGCACCTTGCCCATTTCTGAGATTCACAGGAAACTGAGATTAAGGAAAGTGCATTAATTAATCTAGCAAAGGAATTTCAGAACAGCCCAATATTCAGATTGTGATATGGATATCATTGGCTGCTTTTAGCAAGTTTATAGTGACCACTGGGAACAAAAGAAAAAGCAGAAAAATTTGAAAATCTGAAATTTGGACCCAGAAAACCATGTATAAAGTTGTGGCCAAAGGAGATATGACTGGTAAACAGATGAATACCATCAAAAAGAAATGAAGTATTTTATATGGGCTCAAGAAGATGTTTTGGTGGTATCTCAGGAATCAGCAAGGCTCTACATATTGTAAACTCAAAAATATAAAAGCAACAGCTTTTCATTTGAGAGCACAGTTCCTCGGGCTTCTTCCCAAGAAAAGCCTCTAGTTCCCTGGGATTCATTTCAGAGTGTTCAACCATCCAGGCACTCAGAAGCCACAGCAGCCAAGGTCAAAGGGGCCTGTCTTCTGCTAAGCAGACCTTAGTGTCATCCATATGATGGTAGTTTTACTGGGATGTAGAATGCAAGAGTGTCAAGGAGGCTTCTACTCAGATTTTAAAGGAAAGCCTGAGAGGTAAATCAAGGAGATTTAGAGAAGACAGTCTATGAACTTGTGGGAATAAAGTTGAAGGTACACTGGAGACCTCAGGAAGTCAGAGATACCAGTGATATAAAACATAGCTAAGGAAACCTATAGGCCACGAACAGAGCCAACCCAAGAACAAGGGTGTGGGTACACCCACTGGCAAGGTCACAGGGGACACCCATCGCCTTTGATACTCACCTTTACCATCATGTGCCTCAAGTGCTATCCATGGAGTGACAGGATTTAATGTTTTCCCTGGTGGTTTTTTGTTTCATTTTGATCTGATTCTTTTTATCCTCCTATTCTTCCCTTTCAGAACAAGAATGTTTGTCCTATGCCATTATCCTTTGTAATTATGTAACTTTTAAGCATTTTTACAGAACTTTTCTAGTTTGCCTCAAAGAAGAAACTTGGACTTGGACTGTTGAAAAATGCTAAAACTGTGGGAGTCTTTTGGAAAGGGACTGTTGTGTTGCAAGTTGTAGAAACTTGCTGTTTACCTTAATATGTTTTTCTTTTTTTTTTTTTTTTTTTTTTGCTTTTTGAGACAGGGTCTCGCTTTGTAGTTCAGGCTGGCCCTGAGCTCACTATGGTGCCCAGGCAAGCCGCCACGAACTCAGCAATCCTCCTGTCTCTGCCTCCCGAGTGCTGGGATTACAGGCGTGAGCCACCATGTCCGGCATTGTGATGTGCGGCGTTGATTGTTGGTGGGTGTGTCTCCACGCCCAGCATTATATGTGGTTACCGGGGATCGAACTCAGGACCTTGCGCTTGCGAGGCAGGTGCCGGAACCACTGAGCTAACCCTCTGGCCTACCTTAATATGTTTAAGGAGATATGTTTAGATGTGAAGTTGACAAGGAGTTGATTATGACCATGAATCCTGTTATAGAAACTTCTTGGATTGATCTGATTAAGCATATTAGTAGAGCACACTCCTTGCTTTTCTGAGTGGGTCATGGATGCATGGCCTAGTGTACCATATATGGTCCCTCTTTGTTCTTCTCTGGTACCCATTCCCTTGTTCTGCTCCCCAAACACCATGAACTAAGCAGTTTTCTTCTGTCATGTCCTTCTGTCATCATGTTTCTGTTGTAGAGCCAGCTGACAATGGACCAAATTGTGTAAACTATAAGCTAAATTAAATTTTCCTCAAGTTGTAATGTTTGGTATTATCTCCAGAAATACTAATATAGTAACATCCACTCTTTCATCCTGGTTTTAGTAACTTGGAATTTTTTAAACTTTTTTTAAAAATTCCATCCAAAAGTGCACTCTGCCTAAATATTTGTCAATTTGTTTGATCATTTCAAAGAATCATCTTTTGGTTTCACTGTTTTTATTTTCCTATCACTTATTTCATTTTTTCTTCTCAACTTTTTATTATTTACTTACTTCTGCTTTGGGATCATTATTTACCATACATTCCATGCTATTTATTTCTCTCTGACAGTCATAATTAATCAACATCTATTCTAAAATTCCAATATGTTCTAAATGTAGATGTTTTCCCCTTACACACACACACACACACACACACACACACACACACACACACCCCTAAATTTTTGTTTTGTACATTGTTCTCTTTGTTTTGTTTTGTTTTTGAGACAGGGTCTCACTTTGTAGTTCAAGCTGGCCCTGAGCTCACTATGTAGCCCCGGCAAGCCTGAAACTCAGCAATCCTCCTGCCTCTGCCTCCCGAATGCTGGGATTATAGGCATGAGCCACCACACCCAGCTGTTGTTCTCTATTTTTATCTACACAAACAATGTTCTAGCCCAGATGCTTCATCATCTCTCTCCTTGACCATTACAGCCATCAGCTCTCGTTCGCTAGTCTTCAACACTTCCAGTTCAAACCTTTACTTTGCCAACAAAACATTATTGCATTCATTTGATCATATAAGTTTGCTGCTCAGAATCTTATTACTCAAAGATTTCCATGAGATACATCCTTGAGTATAAGGCTACTGTCTCCCTCACTTGCCTCATGCCTTAACCTTCCCCCTACTTCTTGCCCTCTGCATTTAGAAAATGCGTGTTACTCAGTATGCCTTGTGTCCTTCATGCATCCTTGATCTTGAATAGTGTCACTTCACCTTCCAAACTTGACATCCTTCCAACTAGTCTCTTTCAAAACAGCTCACTACTCCCCTCACTGGTAAGTATTCCCTGTTCCCCCAGGAACATAGGTACTTCTCTTGTGCTTACAATATATTATGTCTATATCTCCAATAAAGCAATAATTTCATTGTATTATATTACTATAATGTCATTGTTCTAGTTAGAAAATAGCTACTTGAAGCAGGATGTGTATTTTATTTTTCTCTGTACTTTCCATGCTAAAATCTGGCCCAAAATAAGTATTCAGTGACTGATAGTCCTATTGTTCAGCACCATACTGTATACAGAGCAACCCTAACTTTCTCTTACCACTAGTAATTCAAAACCATTATTGACCTAACTATTTCACCTAAAGCACTCTAGGCAACACCAGCCAAAATTAGAAAAGAAATCCATAGAAATTTGAAACCCATTCTCACCACTTGGACTTTATAAGATTATATATACTTTCTTTGGACACAGGATGTAGGTCACTGGGACAGTGCCTACCTGGCAAGGGCAAAGTCCCAAGTTTGACTCAGTATCAAAAAGAAAAAAACCTATCAAAATAACATATAACTCTCTTCATATAATTTCTGATTACAAGTCTTATATTCACTTTTAACCATTATTAATTTTATTTTCAACTTGCTTGGCCAAAGTGCCATATAGTTGTTTAGACACTATTGTAGATATTTCTGTGAGGATTTTTTAGTGAGTTTGACATGTAAATCAGTGAACTGTGAGTAAAACAGATTGCCCTCTATAATATAGGTGGCCCTGATCCAGGCAGTTGAAGGCCTACTAGCTCAGGATGATCTCTTTTGAGAAGAAGGAAATCACCAGCAGACAGTCTTGAATTGTACCACTGCCTCTCCTGAGCCTCTGTCCTCCGGGCCAGTTCTACAGAGTTTGAACTTCCCAGCTTTAATTATCATATAGACCAACTCTACAAAATCTATCTCTCTCTTCCTCTCTTCCTCCCTCCTTCTCTCTTTCTTTCTCTGTTCTTCTTTTCTTCTCTCCCTTTCTTCACATACACACCCCACTGGTTCTGTTTGGGAGCATAGATTAATACACTCCTGAAGCATCTTTTCCATTTGTATGAGCACTAGTCCTACTGATAAGAGGTCATAGATTATTTTAAGGGAAGAATTCAGAAAATGAACTTTTATAAAAGCAAAATAATTTGTTTTTTTATTAGCAAAATGGTAGGTGTTGGATATCTAGTGGTGGATGATGAGGAAGTGAATGTTAGCAATTAACTTTTACTAAGTGCTTGTCCTTTGACAGGTATTTTGCAAAAGGTGGGAACAGAGGAACATTCCTCAATCTGCAGAAAGGGCATTTATGAAAATCTTATAGTTAATACCATAATTAGTGGGTGAAAGACTGAAAATTTTCTCCCTAACATCAGCAACAAAGCCAGGATGGTGAATTTTACCATGTCTATTAAATACTGTACTGGAGTTTCTAACCAGGAAAGTTAGGTAAGAAAAAAGAAATAAAAATCATCCAAAGCTGGCATATTCTGTCCAAGAAAATCCTGGAAGTCTTTACAGAGGAAGTAACATTTACACAAGACACTGAGAGGGAATAGGGTCTTTGTGATTAGGGGATGTTTAAAAGATAAGAGTTTTCTGAGAGAAAGAGACAATGCTAAAGTGTTTTCTTTCTTCATGTGCAGGGGACACTCCAGAAGAAATACTCATTGCATTGTCTTTAAACACATGTCGTTTTCTATATTTGAACAACTGGGGGAAAAAATCCTCTGGGAAAATCACTATAAATCCAAGCACTTCACTCTCTGAAAGGTTCATCATGGGGCAAAAGAAATAGTCCTTTGAATTTACGTGGCATTAAACTCCAACAGGAGCAACATGCGCATGGAGAAAGCAGCCACTGATGAAGTTACATGTAGGAAACAGATGTTCTGCTGTATTCTGAGAGGTTGTTGATCATTCCTGCAAGATTGTTGAGAGATTGCTTGATCATTTCTGAGCTGTAACCCTCCAAACTTAAAGGACAGCTCCATCTGTAAGCCTCGGTAGCAGGGTTTTGTGTCTAGACCACAGGAATTCTGTCCTCTGGCTCCAGCACTGGGATATTTGAAACTGAGAAGGTAGTTTCATGCTGACAGTACAGTTACCAACCAGATGCTTCAAAATTGGAGGATCCAGCTGATTTACTTCAGAAGGGTTTTCTAGTTCCTTGTTCTGCTGAACAGATGCAGGTTTGCACTTGAGAAATATTTGCTGTCAGGATGAAGTAATGTCTTCTTGCAGTTACTGTCTCATTATTTTTAATGAATGTTGATGTGATGTACTAGTGCATCTTAGAAAGACCTGGTAACTCATGATGAAGATACTCCTGGTCCTAATCCTTGGGAGGAAAAGTCCTTGGGAATTAAAAGAAAATGGGAATGATAATTTCTTCCCACCTATGTTACTAACTAGTAGAGATTATGTGGTCTTTGGCAAGACCTTTTATCACTCAAAAACACAGCATGGAAAGTAGCCACCCCTGGAGCCTTTTTATCCAGGAGTGCTGGATGGCAGCAGACAAAGCAAGCTCGTCCCTTGCCATTCAGATCAGGAACCTCTGAGACTGAGAAAGTGGGATAGTTCAGGCCCTAACTGAGTTCATTACCACTGCTATAAGAAAATACCTGTGACTGATCATTTATAAAGAACAAAAATGTGTTTTCACAGTTCTGGATACTGGAAGTCTGAGATAAAAGTACTGATAGTTGTCAGATAAAAACCCAATCTCGGGCGGAGATTTAGCTCAGAAGTTCTCCTGCCTGCCTTACAAAATGCAAGGTCCTGAGTTCGATCTCGGAAACCACATACAACAATAATGGGTGTGGTGACTCACGCCCACCAGCAATCAATACCACATACCACAATGCCGGGTGTGGTGGCTCACACCTGTAATCCCAGCACTCGGGAGGCAGAGGCAGGAGGATTGCTGAGTTTGAGACTTGCCTGGGCTACGTAGTGAGCTCAGGACCAGCCGGAACTATAAAGCAAGACCCTGTCTCAAAAAAAAAAAAAAAAAACAATCTCTTCTTCTAAGATAGTGCCTTTTAGTTGCATCCTCCAGAGAGACAAATGCTGTGTCTTTACACATACTGTATGCAGTATTATCTAGAGAGCTTTCAAAAAAACAAACACCAGTGTTATGGGAAATACTAAAAGAACCCATTTAAGGGCAAGGGATATATTTCAACTGACAGGACATTTGCTCCACATGTACAAAGCCCTAGGTTCAAACTCAAACACTCCCCAAAAGACCCCAAATTTACAAGGACTTACAGTTTAAAAAATATGACCAATCTGAGTAATCACATTCCAGATACTCAGCTGTAGTTGATCTAGGTAGAACCTGAGAAATTTATTTTTTTAAAGCTCCCCAGATGAATCTAATATGCAGCTAGTATATTATATTATTGTAACATATACTATAACATAATATTATACTATAACATTGCTCTGGAGTTTTATAGCTCAGCGTAAAGCATATATTTTATCCAGCTTTATGCAGAATAAAAAGTTTATATCAGTCAATGTAGCCAATGAAAAAAGATTAATAAACATTACTTAAGGTGCACCAGCTAGCAGTTTCCAGTTTGTCATTCTCCAGGCGCCATTCCAGCCAGCTAGTAAAACGGCTCACCTGGACCAGGTGAGTAGCACACAGCAGAGCTTCATCTAGAGCACGCAGGCCCTCAAACTGAGCTGAACGCCGCTCTTTCACTCTCGCTTCTTAATTACCAAGCCTATTTTCTGTTTTCAGATTGAAGCCTGTGAGACATTTATAGCGGGCTGTGGAATGGCATGGAACATGGAGGCAATTATCTGACTAATTCAGGCAATGGCAGTTTATTTTTTTTGAATTACCTGGATAATTACCTCAAGCCTAATAAGATGGAAAGGAGCCAGGGCCACATTCTGACGGTTTTATTGCCCTTATAACAATGCATTCTATTTACGGTCCTGTTTTGAAGAAAGGAGCTGCTGAAGTTTAAGTCTTCCTATTTCACACAGGAAACCCCATTAATCATCCGAAGAAGATAACGGTTTGTAACTGTCCCGCTCCTGTGGCTGTGGAAAGCTCCTTTGGGTGGAGGAACACAGCTGACCTGGTTTTCTGACCTGTTCTCTATGTTGCTGGGAGTGCTCCTGTCAGCTAATGAGGTGCAAAGAAGGAAGCTTGTGGGTGTTGGATTTTTCCTTTCTGCTTTCCTTTGTTGTGCTTTTTCACGTTCCTTTCTTAAACTAAGTAACCACATATTTTGCACTACTTCCTGTCATCCTATGCTGGACTTGTCCTGAACTATAAAATGAGACATCTTGCCTATGTTGCAAGGAGTGGTCTTTCACATCAAGGCTCATGGCAAAAAATGGGAGTCTAAAACAACAAAAGAACTAGAATGTCCTGATTCTGCTCTTGTCACCGTCTGCCTTGTTAAAATGACAAAATATCTTGGAGAAAAGGCGTATGTCCTTTTTCTTAAGAGAGCTTTCCTCTTTCTGAGGCCTTGCTCATCTTTCCAGAGCCTAATCTCAGTAGTAACCCTTTCTCCTTCATCTCTCTTCAGTTTTTGTTGTTTGCTGGCTCCTCCCTTTCTGTCTACAGATAGAAGTAAGCCCTCTCTGCCCCTGTAAGTAGAAAGCAAGGAAGTGAACTGATTCGATTGAAAGCCATAGCCAAGGCTGATAGAGATGGGAAAAGAAAATAGAAACCAGCAAATGGATCCAGGTCAGAGATACCCATATCAATGCAAGAATATGGAAGTCAAAGGAAATATGCAGAGAGAAAGGATGAGCTTTGGTTGAATTAATACACCTTCACTTTTTGGTGATATAAAAATCTTTAAAATAGTGGTATTATTAAAACCTGTCTCCTAAAGTGTTATGAGATTCAAATGATTCATTTCATGTAAATTAGTTGGAAAAATTATATTTAATTTATTAGTGCTATCATTATAGAGAACAAAGGAAAGCTGTCCAGTTTTGTTTTGTTTTGTTTTGTTTTTTTTGCTTTTTGGAGACAGGGTCTCGCTTTGTAGTTCAGGCTGGCCCTGAGCTCACTATGGTGCCCAGGCGAGCCGCCGCGAACTCAGCAATCCTCCTGTCTCTGCCTCCCGAGTGCTGGGATTACAAGAGTGAGCCACCACGTCCGGCATTGTGGTATGTGGTGTTGATTGTTGGTGGGCGTGTCTCCACACCCAGCATTATATGTGGTTACTGGGGCTCGAACTCAGGTCCTTGTGCTTGCGAGGCAGGCGCTGGAACCACTGAGCTAACCCTCCGGCCCAAGCTGTCCAGTTTTTATGGAATTAGTGAAAAATGTAGTGGGGATCATATAGATAGATAGATAGATAGATAGATAGATAGATAGATAGATAGATAGATAGATAGATAGATTAGGTAGATTTGATAGTTTGAATAGTGTCCTCCAAAATTCAGGTCCACCATAGCATTTGGAATGTTACCTTATTTGGATATAAGATTTTTGCAGGTGTAATTTAGGTAAAGATTGAGATAAAATCAGGTTGGGTTAAGTTAATCCCTAAATCCAATGGCAGTCTTTGTTAGAGACACAAAAGAAAACACAGAGAAAGAAGCAATGTAAAACTGGAAGCAGAGATTGTACAAATATAAGCCATGAAGACTAGAAGCCACTGGAAACTAGAAGAATCTAAGCAGGTTTCTTCCCAAGGGATTTCAAAGACCAGTCCTGTGTTGATTTCAGACTTCTGGCCTCCAGAACTGTGAGAGAATAAAGTTTTGATGTTATAAGCCACTGTGTCCATTGTTATAACAGCTCCAAAGCACTAATACATATATGTATTTGAGTCCAGAACATCACAAATTATACTTTGCATGTGTGATGCACTTTGGTGTTTTTTTATTAATACTGGTTGTGATTCACTAAATTGATTTGATGACCCACTGATGGTTTGTAATCCACTGTTAGCCAAAAAAAAAAAAAATACTGTTCTGCTTTCTCTGACATTGAGTATAAATAATGACTGGGAAAAGATGTTCAAATTTGGTGATTAAGAGGCTGACACTCAAGAAAATAGTTAAATATGATAGCAGGGGCTATCTGCTTAGGAGGAGAAACATTTAATCATTGTAACATCAACCTGAAATAAGCTTTAAAAATTTTAAAATGTTTAAAAATAAGTATATTTAAAAGATAAAAGTTTATTCTTCTTGTTAATAATTTTTAAATAAGTGATAAATCTTTACTCCTATACAAATATAAAATGGATATCAGAGATTTTAAGTCATTAAGAAAGGAAGCAATAAAGAGTTACTATCAGTTCAAAGGAGAAATCAAAGCATTCCATTTACATAGGTCAACTAGGAATGCTAGAATAACTTTTACCAAAAGATATAAAACTGGCTTTTATCAAAGGGAGTGGGAGAATCAATTAGGCCTAACTGGATAGACTTTATGTGTGGAAAATAAATGATCATGTGCACTGTTCTCAGCAATCTATAACTTAGAGTTACAAAGTAGTTCAAAGAAAATTAATACTAGAGACAATGTAACTAAGCTACTCAGAGCACCCAAAATCTTTTTAAAGTCTTATTTTAAAATCTTTCAGTTTTGTGCTTGCTTCGGCAGCACATATACTAAAATTTTTCAGTTTTTCCTGAAACTCTCTTGTTCAATATGAGAGTAACTACTCTAGAATGAATATGGGAACCTCCCAGACTCAGGAACCAGAGTCTTTTATGTACGAGCTTCTGTTGACTGTCCCACAGGTCGGGACACTTTTATATATTTATTTCTTACTCCCTGGGTGATATTTTCATCTATGATGGTCCAGCAATATCCTAGCCACATTCCTTCAAGGAATCCTTTTTACTTTTAAAGGTATAGCTCAAAAGTTGTGAGATTTCAGACCACATTCCAGTAGGCAGAACTTTCATACGTCCACAACATTTTACAGAGATTGCTGAGAACTATTGAGCTTAATATATGACCATGTGTCCAGATAAAACTGAGCACTGTCTCCTTAAAGATCGCGGAGGGTGTAGCCATTAGAAGACACTTAATCTTATCCAAGGCTTGTGCCAGGATCACAAAAGTAAGTATTAGTAAATGACAAAGAAATGAAGGCAGAACATCTTGATTACTGCTTTGTAATAAAGAAAAGGAGAGATGGACTAGGAGCAGGAAGGAAAGGGAGACTAAAGGTCTTTGCTGAACATTTTGTAACTCCAAATTTCATAGTACAAAGGCCATCTCTTCCACACAGCCTTGCCTAATATTAAAAATCTCTAACTTCTTGCATCCCTTGCCAGACACCCTTTTGCCTTGTCACTGTTTGTTTGCATATCTAATCTTGCCTGTGCATTCTGTGTCATTTATCTTTTAAATTGTCCACCTTCTGGTGTACTTCCCTGCCCAAGGCTGACATCCTACTCATTAGCACTTTCATCCCCACAGCACTCCCGTAGGTATGAAGCATGACAAAGTCTAGTGTTTTCCTTCCCCTTTCAACATCAAAAAGTTCATAATTATCTTTGAATAGTGCGAAAGTGAGACTATTGAGCCTGATTTTGAGAATCATGATTTACTATCCCATTTTGATGTACTATAATATATAAGCATTAGATCAAAGAGTTAAATGTCTGGTTTACCAAGCACGTTCAACCAAGGATGATGATATTGGAAAGTGAGAGAAATCTGCATATCTCAGGTAAGGATGCAGTCCTGGTGCTGATATTTATTCATCTGTGAACTTGGTAAGTCCCTTAGTTTCTCTGGAATTCTGTTTTAAATGGTAATAATAAGCCCATCTGCAGGATTGTTATAGTGGCAGTTAGTGTTATTGCATATGTGAGCATCTAGCCTAAACTCAGTGGGATTCATTAGCATAAACCTATACTAAGATCATGTGAAATTTTTTTTGCTACAGTTATCCTTTTTAACCAGATGTTTGGTACTGTGTAAGTATTCTTTTAGTAGGTCATATTTATTAATTATGACATATACGAAGATGAACTAACAAATCCTTCTGATCAGCCATCACTCATTTAAGATGAATAGATATCACTAAATAATTATCTTTTTGTGAATTGAGTAAGGTAGTGACCAGTTTATGGCAGTAGATGTACAGCTTTTAAAATCTACTTCTGTTTTCTTTACACTGGGAAAAGGGGCCATTTTCAATAAGTCTCAGAGATCCCAACTAAAACAATTAAGTTTGCACAGAAAATCTCTCATATTTTCCTAAATGTAATTATAGAGAATGTTTTAGGAAGTACATAAATGGTGGTATTTTAATAATTTTGTTGAGCCTTAAGGAGTGGTGTCAAATACTGCCCACTTTTTCTGGGGTGGGGGAGCTGTTGAAAACCTAAGGAGGGCAAAGCAGAAGGTCTTGCACAGCCTTCCTATTTTTAATAAGTCATTGACCCTTATAAAAGAAAACACACATACACTGCTCAGAAATAAGGGTTCCCATCTACTTTATTTTCAAATTTATAGTATCCGGTCATTCATCTTTGTCACAACCCGCCAACAGTTTTGTAGGAACATGTTTCACCAACAAGCTCTCCTTTCAGCATCCACCAGGAAGATTAAGATTTAGATCCGGTGTGATAGAAAGTCTTTTTGTAATTCTCCCCCAAACATCTGTTCAGTCGCTCATCATTAACATCTGTCACCCATTTCTAGGCTCAACCCAGACAAAGCTATGTTTTTCTAACAAACTCCATTTCAAATTGTTACCAAGTGACTGCTACTCAGATTAATCTTACACCAGGACTGAGAAGATGTCTTACTGGATCAAGTTCGTCTTCCACTAAGGCAGCTTCTACCCTGCAGTCTTGGCAGAGTCCCAATGGCTTAGGGGAAGGGAAATTCCTCATAACATGCTAACGCTTTCCTGCCTTGAATTGTAATTCTGAAAAGTTTTAATTCTCTTTAACCCTTCAGGGTTAGCAAAACATCTGTACAACCTATACACATGTATATATTTAACTTCAGTCCATTATTTTTTCTTCTCAGGTCCACTGAGTTTGCTGTACAAACTAGCTGAAGTAAGAACATGAAATATTTTTGACTCAGTATTTCATGGCTATGTCATGCAAATAATTGAGCCAAATACTGAGTCATTTGGACAGGAAGCACAGCAGTTAACATGCAGACGCCTGAATTAATATCTTGAAAATGGCACCTCTAAGTCAGGCAACCTTGGATACTTTAGTTACTATTCCTGGACCCTTGTCCATTTAATCAAAAGACTGAGTGACTCACAGGATCATGAGAATGAAAAGGGATGTTGCATGTAAAGGACTTCATACAGGGCCTGAACAAAATTAATAATTCAGATAATGTCAAGTGTTACTATCAAAGAAGAGGAAGAAGAGGAGGAGGAAGAAGAAGAAGAGGAATAGGTAGCAGAGGAAGAAGAGGTAGAAAAAGAAGAGAAAGGGAAAGGGAAGAGGAAAAGAAAGAGGAGGAGGAAGATGAGGAGAAGGGGAGGAAGAAGGAAGTTATTGAAGTTTAGAATGGTTTTACTCAGCTCTTTCCCTCTCAGCCTGACCTCTTCCTAATTTCTGTCTAATCAGGATAATTTTTTTAACTTGGAAGACTCTTCAAACTAATCTATTTTACACAAACCCTTTATGACATAGAAATTGGGACATAGTGGTTCAAAATTAGTATCTAAACTATAACAGATTGGTTTTCTGGGAAAAATAAAATTTTACCTTTATACTGCCAGGATTTAACTAGGGCCCTACATTTTTCTGAAGAAATTTAAGATTTTTCTATGTCTTACATTATTTTTTTTACTCAAAAAGTTACTGGTACATTTTATATGCACATTATGATCACACTCAACATTGAGAATTTGTACCAGTGTATGACATGAATTAATTCTCATTTTTTCCCATTCCTCTGCCCACCCAAAAACCCTCCTGTCCCCTATATACATAAGCTTTGTTTCTTTTTTACCATCACATTTTTTCTTTTCCCTCATTACTTACCTCTACCTCTTTCTTTTGAATATTTTCTATTTCACAATATCTATCATACATTCTAGAGCATATTTACATCTTCAGTTTCTCATACCAGAGAAAAGATATTGTATTTATTCATCTGTGACCTGTTTATTTCACTTATGAGTAAGTCCTCGAGGTAAGTTCACTTGAGTATAAAGGACTCAAATTTATATTCTTCTTGAGAGAGTAACACTCCATTTTATAAAAAAATGAAACACATCTTCATTATCCAGTCTCCAGTTGATGGGTATTTGGGTTGTTTCCAAGATTGAGCTATCACAAACTGAGCTGCTATGAACATGGGTGCACATATGTCACTGTGATATGAATCTTTTATTTTGTATATGCCTAGCCCGGGAATAACATGGTCAAATGCAACCTCTAAATCCTAGTTTTCTGAGGAATCTCCACAGTGGCTGCACCAGTCTACATTCCCACCAACAGTGGAGAAGGGTTCCTTTCTCCCTGCAGCCTTGCCAGCATTTGTTGCTGGCTAATTTCGAGATAGCAACCATTCTTTTTGGAGTGAGATGTAATTTCGGTGTTGTTTTCATCTGCATCTCTCAAATGACCAGTGATGTTAAGCATTTCCTCATATGCTTCTTAGCTGCTTTTACTTCTTCCTCTGAAAAGTGTCTGTTCATTTCAGATGCCCATATTTGAATTGGGCTTTTAATTTGAATAGTCAATTACAAGCTTTAAAATGTGCCAGATAGCCATGTGAATGATTCAAGGTCCTCATTGTCCTTAGCAGACAATAAATAGATTTAGGTTCTCTTCATTATACTAAGTGCTATAAATGTATTACTAACAATCCCCAGAGACTATCTAAGATGTTTTAACACCACATCTCTATTTTCCTTATTAAAGGTCTTTAATTGGAGGCTCAATTTACACAGTAAGTTAGGAATTTAAACCCCAAGGCAGACCTTTCATTTCACTGAAAACCTAATGGTTGTAATTTAGGTCAGTGTTTATAATGTCAATAGTGCAGTGGGGAGGAGAAGGGTTTCTATCTCTATTTCCATGGATATTAAAAAAGATAATAATGAGGAAGGGCCTCAAACTGAACCAGATGGGACAGCTGAACTATACTCATTTCTTTATTTCCTTTAATATAAAAGCCCAGTATGAAAACGATTTGATGTCCACACATGGTGGTATTTGCTTATCATCCCAGCAACTCAAAAGGCAGGAGAATCTAAAGTCTAGGGAAGCCTGAAGGGGAAGGACTTTTGATATATAAGACTACTAAGTTTCTAGGGGTCAGAGTAGTCAATATGGAAAGAATCCCTGTGAGAAATCCAGCCTGCCAGTTCTTTGGATGCCTCTACTCATGGTCAGGGGAAAGGGCCAATGGAGTAGAGTACCTTTAAGAGCTACATCCCTCTGTTCCTGCTATTCCTTTGTTGAGTCCCGGTCTGAGGGACATGTATTTTGTGTGAGAGGTAATTGCGTCACACTGAAGATGTGACAAGTGTGCCAAAACCTCAGAAAGAGTCTTGAGCTCATCAGCAGACGGGAATAATGTGAGCACACACTTTCCAGGCAGAGGGAACCACATGTGGGGTGAGGGGTAGACTGTCCTGATGCAGATCTGAAAGGAATGCAGAACAAGGGTGGAAGTGAGATGAGTGAGGCCGGGAGGGATGGGCAGGAGCAGCTGTCCCTGTGCTGATCAGACCTTCCATGTTCACTGAACATGTATGGGACAGGTCAGACCCCAAGCACTCCTACAAGATGCTCACTCATGAGCTCATGAACTGGGTAATGCTCCATGTCTGCAGAGAAAGCCCACAATTTACAAACTGCTTCCTCATGATTATCATCCCGTGATATGTACCCATCTTCCTTTAAAATAGCACAGTGATACTTCCCAGGTATGTGTCTTCGAGTACAGATTTAACTTCTCTGAGCTTTCATTTCCTGGTCTCTGAATGAAGAAAACAAAGCCCACCTCTCCAAACACCCAGGAGACTCTTGGATATCGTCTGATAGTTGTAGGCACTGACCTATGTTAATTTCTTTATGCCTCAAAGTTACTGGACAAAGCAGTGATCAGAAATCAAACCAGGTATTTTGATAGTAAGCCAAGCAGAATCGGAGCATTAATCTATTTCCTATTAGACCCAGCAGAACAGGGACACCTAAGAAGTCCCAGTCGGCTGCCACCACGTTTATAGTGTGAATTTGGGAGGTATTTGTCCCTCACCTTCCCACCTACTCTCAGGTCAATAAGCCCTGCCTTGCCAGCACATGTACCTGTGCAGACCCCCTCCTCCAGGCCCTCCCCAAGAGCCCAGTGCAGAGCTGTGAGATGGGAGCGAGCTCACTCTACCAAGTCAAGAAGAGAATACTACCCCAGGGAAGGCCTCCGCCATGAAATAAATTGGAAAAGGAAACTAATGACAAGTGACACTAAAAAGGCCAGGTTTTCCAGAAGGTTTTTACTTGCCTTAAAAAAAAATACCAACACCAATCAGATAACCAAAGAATGCCTGGTCGTGAGACAGAAAAGTAGGAAATTGAGTTAGAAAAGGGAAGAGGCTGACTAAACACCACTTTGAAAATAGAGATGTTTCTAAATCGATGGGCCCTAAGGACATGTTTCCTGCAGTACTTATAGCCGCATATGTTCCTTTCACAGAGAATCAACTTAAGCTGGAGTCTCATTCTTTAAGCTGTTGAGATTTTGAAAACTTGATTTATTGTTTCCCTCGCCAAGCCTTCCTTTCTTGCAATCACAGATTCTTTGTACTGATTTTGAAGGTCTGTAAGTCACATTCTGCTTCCAAGCAGGATGCTTGGTAGGGGAAGGTGGAAAGAGGGAGTGATTTGCATGGTGGCCGGGATATGCATGGCTTTTGTACCCACCTTGCCATCGAGTATAGAAAAGTCGTTTTCCAGGGTGTGAGACAAATATACAATGTACATGCTATACCTGTATCCTGCTTTTCTTAATTGTATATCTGATCCATTGTACACACAGAATTTAGAAGGTTTTTTTTTTTTTAGGTAAGGAGATCATGCTACTTCTTTGTTTACAACCTATCCATGACTTTTCACTATTCTCAGAAAGAAACATACATTTTTAAACAGGTGTCATAAGGTCCTGCATGTGTAACTTTCAGCTAACTCACTGTATTATTTCTGTCACTCTTCCCATCATGCTACACGACAGTCACACTGACCTTCTGGTGATTTGTAGGCAGCATGTCCCCCTTTCCAGGTCAGGGTCTGCACACATACTGTTCCCTCTGCCTAGAGACTCTTCCCCCAGACTCTTGGCCTCGTTAGCACTCACCTCTTCACTTCAGCTCCCCTGCCCGCCACCCACACCAATTCGGGTGATTAAACCCAAGCCCTTTGCACTGAGCTATATCCCTAACCCTTTTTATTTTTTGTTTCAAGACAAGATCTCACTGAGTCATTAAATTCCCCAGGCTGGCCTCCAACTGTAATATACCTACCTCAATCCTCTAGAGTCCTAAGATTACAACTGTGTGCCACCATGTCTAGCTTCTTATCTTAAAGAAGACTTTTCTATTTCCCATCCCTACTATATAGTCACAATAGCGCAGTCCTTTCCTTATTGGCACCGAGTGTTGTTCTTATTGCCGAACCCACTCACAATAGATGGTAGGCCTCATGAGGGCACTGATTAATGCACATCTATTTGTGTATTGTCTGTCAAGAACCTAAGCTGCTGGCTTAGCCCAGGACATGATAAATGTTTATTGAGTGAGTGAATGGCTGGCATGATGAAAGCTACCAGATTAGTTCTCCTGCAGCCAGAACTGAAAGAATACAAGTGGCTTCTGACCAAGATGGCCTAAGAACGCAATAACAAGTTATTAAAACTGTCTAAAACTGAATGTCTTAGAATAAAAAATGGTAGGTTGGCAGGCTCTCTTTGCCTTCTAGCCAAGGAAAAACTATGAAGGGAGATTACAAGCATAAAAAGTTATATAAAAAACAACTTTAAGCAAAATAAAGCAGCTTCTAACTACAAGTCTTCTGGGGAAACTGGTCATTCAGCTACCTGGTCATACATTCACACAAGTACATACCATAATGTCAGAATTTAAAATTATGTGAAAGGGAAGCAGTTGTACTTGCAGCAAAACCTGGAGCCTTCAGATCCTTACTCTCCCAGTGCAGTGCTGATCCTTACTTACACAGAATAGTGTTCTCCCGTGTTCCCCTGAGAGGGGGACCGGCTGTTCCCATAACTAAAGGCAACTTCCAGTCATTCCTTTGGTTTTCCACTGATTACAAATTATTATTGCTATGGCCAGTTTGGGACATTCCCAGGGAAAAACTGATTTAAAAAGGAATTAAAGAGAAAAAAGAAACTCATGTCTCTTCCTAAAGCAGGACTGGGAGATTGTTCAAGGCAGAAACAGGATGTTGTTCATCTTCATTTACTGCAGCCCAGAATGGTGCTGAGCACAGAGGAGATCATCGGTTAATGTCTACTAAATGCACCTACGAGTAACAGATGAGTAGAACTACATCTGAGCAGTTTTTGATATTCTGTCTCATTGAAATTAAGTTGATTTTTGAAACATTCATTCACGATGCTGTTGATCACCCTGTGCTCAGGCCCCTGTAGGAATCCCTTCCTTTACTTTCAGTTTCTCTTGATCTGTTTCAACTCAGCTTATTTCTTTGCCTTTGACAATGTCTCCCGCCAAAGTCTTCCTCCCTTGGGCAAAGCATTTATATATATATGAGACCTAAAACTCAAAACAGTTTCATTCTCATCTGTGGCTAACTTGGATAAGTCGTCACTTAGTTTCAGCCCTTTCAGGACTACTGCCTTTCCTCAGCCCCAGCCTTTTAAAAGAGATTTTAAAGAGAAAAATATTAGAAATTAGATAACTTACTCGATCCCTGGTACAGCAAAAAAATCAAACAAACAAACAAACAATGAATACAGAAATTAGATAACTTAGTTAGCTGCCACCAGACATCAAATAACAGGCATGGTGCCATGGAAACAGCTATCAAACTACCAGCAAAAATGAGTCTCTCGGAGAAAGGGTTAGTTTACATAAAGTAATCGCCTGTGTCTTTTCTAGAAAGATGGCAAAGAAAACAACCCAGAGCAAGATTTAGACAAAATAATGTCAAGAAACAGATTGGTGCTTATATTTGGAGCTGTAAACCAACTCAAAACTGCTTCTATCCACCACTTCAGGTTTTTGAGCCCATTTGGAAATTTCTTTCCTTCCTCCTAGAGACCAAGATGTGTATAATAGTAGTCAGAGCTTGGACTGTGGAGTCTTGGGGACCAGTGTAAAAACTCTGAGTTTATTACTGACTATTGTAGACTTCTTCAAGCTTCAATTTTCCTTTTGTCAAGATATGGAAAATACCAACAGAGAAAGAATTGCACCTATTCTAGGTGAATGTTTCCAACATTAATATATCTTCTCTTCAGAAGAATTTTTCCTGGTACCATTCAATCCACCTATGGCATCTTTTGGATTTGCCCTGTCCTGTCCTGTTCTCTTCTCTTCTCTCTCTCTCTCTCTCTCTCTCTCTCTCTCTCTCTCTCTCTCTCTCTCTCTCTCTCTCTCTCCTCTCCCTCTCTTCTCTTCTTTTCTGTTCCTTCCCCTTCTTTCCCTTTCCTCACTCTCTCCCTCTCTCTCCTCTCTTCTCCATATAAATGTTGATAACTATTATGGATTTAGGAAAGAATCTCTAATATCAACTTACAAAATCACAGATATAAAGTGTAAAATATTTATTATAAGCCAAAATGTAGGTGAATAAGAGTCAGAGTCTCCCTAGATTGCCCAGACTGGCCTCAAACTTGCAATTCTCCTCCCCCCTTCCATGTAGTAAGAATTATAAGTATGGCCCACTACATTTGACTCATTTTGTCTTTCTTAATCCCACAATTCTTATTCCTCAGGTCTAAGGAACAATTTTTCCAGGAAAAATTTGCAAGCCTTTAGGTGGGACCGAGTGTCCCAATTCTGAATGCTCATTTCCCCTGAGCAATGTCCCCTTACCCCAGAGTTTGACAAACTCCTTCTGTAACAGTTCAATAATAAGCTGAGCATGGTGCCACATGTCTGTAATCCCAGTATTTGGGACGCTGAGGCAAAATGATTCTTGTAAGTTCAAGGCCAATTTGGGACTTCAAATTCAGCCCAAATTACATACAAAATATTGTCTCAAAAAACAAAAGCAAAACAAAAAGTTCAATAATAAATGTTCTAGGCTCTTTGAGCCAGATCACTGGTATTACAACTATTCAGCTCTGCTATTATAGCACAAAAGCAACCATGGTCATATAGGAGAATATAGAGGTGTCCCAATAAAACTGCATATACAGAAGTACAATTGGCTGGACTTAACCTGAGGTAACTTTCCATAGTAAAATGACCTGTTTATATGTCATTTTCCCCTCATTTGTGATCTGAGGGCCGAAATGGGCCTTTACTTCCTTTGTACCTCCAACACCCAGCCCATTGAAGCTACTCAACCTCTGAAGTAACAACTGTAGAAAGTTAGAATAATAATATCTTCCTGTTTATCCTGCAGAGTTATGATGTGTGTTAGTCACATTCTCATGGTTGAGACAAAATACCCAATACTTGCAACTTAGGGATAGAAGTTCATTCTAGTTTATAGTTTAGAAGTTTCAGCCTTTGTATGGCTGGCAGCATGGCAGAAGGACCTGGGCAGAGGAAAGCTGCTCACTTCATGGCAGACAGGAAGCTGGGTATGAAGGGAGGAGCTGGCAAGGTAGATATACTCTCTTGGGGTATATCCCCTAGCAGCCCCCAGGACTCCAGCAATCCTTCTGACCAGACCACTTGCTAACAGCCAGTCAGCTATATCGCCCACATAATCCAATCTTCTACCCAAAGCCCCATCTGTGAGGAGGTATAGCTCTTGCAGGACATCTAAATATAAACCACAGCAGCATGTGAAGGAACAGGGAAGTGAAAACACTATGAAAAATACTTACTATGATTATATCACTCTTGTTTGGTTCTCTCCAGTAGTGCATGGGACGGGGTTGTAAGAATATATTTCCTGCCACAGGGAGACATGAAATAAAATGTTTCCTAAAACCTTTCTCCTTTCAGACATAATCTTTTCAGAAGAAATGGTTTCTGAGCCATATGTTTTAGATGCCAAAGTGAGATCACATGTTGGCTAGATGCATTTCTGACCACAGTGAGGTCCCAAAGTGGCCCTGACGTGCGTGCCTCACCTGCTGAGAGCTGGCTCCCTTTCTGTCACTCTCTCTTTGCATGTTCTCTCTTTCATTTCCAGAAAGCATCTATATTTACATCTCGAGTTCATTGTCAACCTGAGTAGAAGGCAAGGCTAGAAGTATGGGCCCTCAAGATGAAGAAATAAGAGATCTTGGAATAAATGACAGAAAGAGCAAAGTCCTACTCAGCGAGGCATCTGTGTACTTTGCCATACGATAATTGTCTGGAGATGACCCCTTTGCCTTCCTATGATCAACAGAACAGTGAAAAGCCTGCCAGGCATGTATGGTGGCCTGTCAAGGTGATGATCAGGGCAAGAGATCACCAGACTTCACCAGTGAATACAGACTAAGAGCATACACTCTTCATTCATATGTTTATTCATTTATTGGACAATTGTCTTCAGAGTTCCCTGCATGCCAGATTCTGGGATCTGTCTCCCTACTGAGGAGAGATCAAGCACCCCAGAGATTTTGCATGCAGGCTATTGCAATGTGGATGTAGGCTCTACGGACAGGAGGCCTGGAGCAGAGACTAGAGGAAACTCAAAGATTCTGTGGCCTGTCTGCAATGCTGAGGACCACCAGGGCCTAGAGAAGAAAACCTTTGAGTGCCGCCCTCCTTCCCTCTGCCAAGGAAACCAAACTTTGCAGTTACTATTTTCAAGAATGTCCTAAGTGTGGGACTCTGCCAAGGCCTCCCACAGGCCCCAACCATGCTGCACTTCAGCTCTTTCAGTCTGTGGCGACAAACCCATTGCCTGCCCCAGACCTGCCGCGGTATGACTGGTAAATCCACCTGCCCACACCTGGCCAGGCTCCCTCCTCCCCACACACCCTAAAAGGTAAAAGGGCACTGGCCCCGCAGGTGCTGAAAGGTCTTGGCTTGTGCAGCAAGGCTGTCACCCCAGTATTCACCCTATGACACCTCTTCTTCCAAAGATTCCAAGACTTTTCCTCTTAGTTTGCTGTGTGTCACCAAGAAAGTCCCAGACCTCTGAACTTCTTCCAGTTAATCCTCTTTCTCTGTGCTTTCTGCGAGGTCCAGGAAGAGCGATGCCACCTGAAATGAAACACTATCATCAGTGTGCATGATGATAAAACAATGTCTAGATTTATTGAGGATTTGCTACGTGTTGGGCACTGTGAACATTTCGTATCCAGTATTTCATCCATTCTTCTCAGCACACCAGAGATAGCATTTATATCTAGTTTCTGAAGACAACAAAGACACAGAGAGGTCAAGCAATGTACCAATAAAACCAGGAAACACAGCAAGGTGGCGTTTGCATCCACTGTACTCTGTTGAATAATCTCACTGATGTCAGGCAACACATTCCCTAACTTTCATAAATCTTCTTGTTTTCACACATTGTACACACTTTAAGACACCTAAAAAGTATGAGCTGCAATGATCTTTCTTTCTTATTTGTGTATGCCCAGAGAGCAGAACGCAGTCACTGATCCTGAATGACACTGAACTCATTCAGTGATTGTTTTTTTCTTTTGTTACTTATATAAAAAGTTGTAAATGAAGACATCTTGGAGTATACATATGTACCTGTATATTTTTATATTATATATGAGGTGTGATAAAATATAGTAAAATTTTAATTTAAAAATATGTATTAGAGTAAAAGACACATGCCATTAATCTCCCTTCATGTGAACATACTTATCCCAGCAGTTTTGTCACTCTCTGAAGCAGTTCTGGAAGTCCTCTTTCATAAGTGTCTTTAGTTTTGCTGTCATTGCTACTTTGAAGGGCTGCGTCAATTCAAAACATTTACCCTTCAGGGTCATTATAACTCTGAGGGAGACTCAGAAGTCACACAGTGCCAGATTCAGTAAATAAGTGGGTACGAATGTTTTCATAAGCCTGCCTTTCCTTCTTGAAAGCATTATACACTATAGTTATGATCATACCTTCTGAAGATACTTATGAATAAGACTTCCAGAACTGCTTCA
The DNA here is from genome assembly GCA_004025085.1 of Thryonomys swinderianus. Lineage (NCBI taxonomy): Eukaryota > Metazoa > Chordata > Mammalia > Rodentia > Thryonomyidae > Thryonomys > Thryonomys swinderianus. The sequence continues at coordinate 21,300 of PVIC010004906.1, read as the reverse complement.
TAAAATGCCAAGAATAATGAGATACATGTGTTCAAGGGGAAGGAGAGGATTATATTTTAAGAGGAACTAGTAACAATGTTTCTTTTCTATAGTAAATATTTTAATGTAAATATTCACCTTATATTTTGATCATCATAGATTAATAGATACTTATACATATGCCAGGCTAAAGACTATTTCCTGAAGTATCCTCAATGTCAAGCATTTTGCCTGGCACATTCAAAATGTACAAGTGTTGCTTAAAAATATGATTTTAAAAATGAACCAAAATATTAACAGTGGTCTTAGAGCAACTGCCTTTTTCTTTGTCTTTTTCTCTGAGCAACATATAATTTTTGTTCAGCATAAAATTTACCCTCATTGACTAGGGATTTAGCTGAGTGGTTCTGGCACCCGCCTCTCTAAACACAAGGTCCTGAGTTCAATCCCTGGTTAAAAAAAAAAAATTAAAAAGAGAGAGAGAGAGAGAGAGAGAAAATGAAAAAAAATCCCAAGAAATTTACTTTCAGATTTTTAAGTGCACAACACCATATTGTTTACGGTAGGCAGAGTATTGTACAGGAGATCTCTATAACTTTTTCACTTTGTGTGACTGAAACTTTATACCTGGTTGAATAGCAACTCCTCATTTCCTACTCCTCCCAGTTCCTGGTGATCAGAATTTACTCTCTGCTTCTATGAGATTAGACATGTCGTGTAAATGAAAGCATGCAGGACTTGTCCTTCTGCTACCGGCTTGTTTCACTTCACATAATGCATCAAGGCTCATTCGTGTTGTTGCATATGGCAGGATTTCCTTCTTTTTAGGGCTAAAAAAATTCCATTGAGTGTATGTGAAAATTTTGCTCTATCCGTTCATCTATCAGTGGGCATTCCGGTTGTTTCCTCATCTCAACTGTTGCAAATAATGCTGCAATGAACATGGGAGTATAGATGCCTCTTCAACATCCTGACTTCTATTCTTTTTAATAAATATCTAGAAGTGGGATTACTGGATCGTATGGTTCTATTTTTAATTTTTTGATGAAACTCCATGCTGTTTTCCACAGTGGCTGCATCACTTTATATGAACACCAGTAGTCAATACGGGGACATCTATTTTTAATAATTGAAATATGGGCATATCTATCATTGTGCATGTACTTCTAGATTTTGGAGAATAATACTTCAAAAATCACAGGAGTTCAGGTGACCCTCACAGTCTTGAGCCAGTTTCTTCCTACAGACTGCTCCTAGTGGGGAACAGAAGTGCTGCCCGGATCTTCCCTGCTTTCCTGTAAACATCTGCTCTTCTTGGGACTTTCTTGTCTACTTTGGAAAGCAACTGAACAGATGACACTATTTCAACATTACGGGCTACTGTGCATCTACCACAACTTTTGCAGTTTGTGTAATTTGTAAAAACAGAAAATGTTTCTGATATGATATTAAGTGAAAAATGTCAGAAATGAAAGCCGCACGAGGGTGGTGGGTTTAGATAATTGTGTTATTTTCACTTTCAGAAATTATAATGGTATATATATTCTTTTTTTCCTTCTGCCTCCCCTCCTGGTGTGTGTGTATACATCTTGGGGTATACATACATACATGTATATGTGTGTATATATGTATATATATTTATATATGTGTGTGTGTGTGTTCTTGCTCATCAGACTGTTTCCCTACTTCAGATCTACTCAATCAGACTTTACATTTTAGCAAGGTTGCTATGTGGTTCATAGGCACATTATGTTTTATGTTATCTTTTTAAGAAAAAAATTTGGTGGATGAGTTTTTTTCATTTCAATCTTCAAACCATCCTATAAGTTGTTAGTGTAGGAGTTACTATCCCCACTCCACAGATGAAGAGACAAGACTAGGGTTAAGTGGCAACCCTAGGGACATGCACAATTTTCTCAGCTCTCAGACCTGTCTCCTGAGTGGGTGACCCAACTAGATCCAGACTCACTCAGCACAGTCTGCGTGGCTGTGTCTGTATTCCAGGCCTGTCTACCCGGCTCTGAAGTGAGCCGCCTACTGTCTCCTTCCTTAGGTTCTGCAGCAGGGACAATAGTCAACAGAGGGCCGATTTCAGCAAGAAGACAAATAGGTCCCTCAGGACATGCGTCTTTCTGCCAGAAGTGTCTGCTGGCATTCACCTGACTCCATTCCAATGCTAGGGCTGTGACCCACCTCGGAGAGATAGGATGGGCATAAGCAGGGGTCAGGACTCCCACATGTCAGTTGGAAGCCATCCTACTTCTCATCTAGCCCGTTTACTCTATTTTCAAAAGCAGCAATTGCTTTGGACTGGGAAGTGACAAAACTAGTTAATGACAGAGCCAGGAAAGTCTGGCGTGAAAGGCAGTGATGATATGGGAACTCAGGACAGCGACTAGGAGCACCTGCAAAGGGACCATCAGTGGAAGAACCCTCCAGATGGGGAGCAAGATTGTTCAGACTCCTGCAGGGCAGGTCCATTGTTGCCATGAATTTTTAGGAGTGACAGAATCCAAAAGTGACCAGTACATCTTTATACAGTGAGATCAAAAAGGCAGGTTTCCTTCTTTGTCAGAATACTCTCGGTGTCTGTCCTCCACCAGGTGACCGAACAAATCCCATAATTAGATTAGTGAATTACCCAGTGAAAGACTGGATTGTCATAAACAGGGAGAAGCAAGTAGAGAGTATTCTGTGTAACTAGAATAAAAGAAAAACCATTCCTTTCTGTCACATCACTTCCAAACTCGTTTTGTCATTTCAAAAGCATCATCGTGAGGCTAACGAATTCTCCCAGTCTTGCACCATGCATTAACAAGAAGCAGATCTTAAAGTATTTTTGTTTATGCATCTAAATCTCCAAAGAGGTCAAGGCAAGAAGATGGGTGGTGATGAGCAGAGAATGACAAAAAGTGGAGGCACCAAAAGGTCATAAACATAGTCATAGGTTTTATTGTTGTTTATTGCTAAATTATGTGATACTTTGCCCTTATCTTATTTGGAAACTCATTGAGCTTAAATCATTGAAGTTATAACTTTCATTAAATTTGGAAAGCTTTTAGGCATAATTTCTTCAAAACTGTTTTCTTCCCCATTTTCTATCTCTTATTCTTTAGCAATTACATACATCTGTATTAGACCTTTAATCTTGTCCACTTTTACTTCATGCTGTATTATTTTGTAAAATAATGGTTCTCTCAATCCCACAAATGAATAATTTATATTGGCCTCTTTTCAGATTGAACTAGACTTTTCTTCTGTCTCCTGTGATCTGCTATGAAGTCTGTCCAGGAAAAATGTTTTAGTTTTTACATTTTTCTGTTGTATATGATTCGGTTCTGGTTTGTTCATTTTTCAAAAAATTATATTTATCTGCTGAAATTTGTTATTTTATAATTCATTACAAGCGTATTTTCCTTATGGTCTTGAGGGTAGTCATAATAGCTGCTTTAACTCGCCTCCTAATTCCACTATCTTAAGTATGAGTTGTTTGCCTATTACTTTAGAGTAATTGTGAGTTATATCTTGGATCTTGTGGGTGGTAAGTTGTAGAGAGATATTCTGTTATGTTGTTACTCTTGTTTTAGCCAAGAATTAATATGGCTAAATACAATTTTTAAACATTCATCTAAATTAGGTACTAGCTCAAGTATCTGTTTAGTTCTTTCGGCTTCAGCTGTACTACTTAGAGTTCATCTCCTAAGTGTGTAATTCAGAGGCTAGTCTGAGATTCAGGCAGAAATTTAGGCTTCTTTTCATTTTCTTTCTCTTTTCTTGGACCCTTCCAGCCCCCAGTTTATAGCCATCCTGGTTACCCTGATGCTTCCTTTTGGCTCCCCTTCAGGATAAGACCACATGATTCGCTCTGGGTTTTAGCCACCTCAGTTAATACTTTCTAAGACCTGCCTCCAGGTAAAAAAGGAAACAAAGCCGTTTAAAAATGCAGAACTTATACATGACATTTCTTTCATCCAAGTGCTGACTCTTCTACTTTTGTATCCTTTCTGCTGCCTTCAGGTAATTGATTTTTCTGATTTTTTTATATGTCATGGTTTTTATTTGTGGCAGACTTGATTTTGTAGGAACTGATCTAATACCAGCAGAAAATAGTATCCCAGATTTCCATGTTTTAGGAAGTATTCCATGAGAGTGTTGAGAGTGAGCTGGCAGTAAGAGGAGGGTAGAGAAATGAGTCAGGATATATACCCAGGCAAAAAGGGTCCACAGCTGCAATTAGATGAAAAGGGAGAGTTTTTATTTGGAAACACCAGAATCTTTAAATGACAGTTCTTCAAAAAAAAAAAAAAGATGGAAATTGAGTCTGGACTAAAATGCCCAAGAGCTTGTGGACTGAGGTACTGGATATGGTGAGATGTAAGAATAAAATATCCTTTTTTTTCCCCAGGACACAATAGTAAGCGTGAGAATGAAAATGAACAGGAGCTGAAGCCTGAAGAAGAGGCAGAGAGTAGCAGGAGAGCCAGTGTCTGACACGAATCAGAGAGCCAGGAGCAGGGCTGTAGTGACAGGGTAGAGTTTGGCCAGAGGAGTGCTCCTGGTTAGTAACCCCAGAGCCTCACGCTGATCAGACGTGTTGAAGTCCAAGAAGATTCCCTGGCTTTGCAGTTGGAACAAAGGCACTGGGGACCCTTATGGGAAGAGCAGCTTCAGTGGTGGTGAAGAAGCCCCACTGGAGAGCGTTAGAAAGTGAATGGAAAGTGAGAAAGCTCACATCAGGCTCTCTTCATTTGATTTCCTGGTATAAATTTCATAATCATGCACTGTACAGTGTTGAAAGAACATAACTACAGATAGTCCTCATCCAAGGATGTTTGGTTCATGGTGTTTTTACTTTATGATGGTGCAAAACCAATTTAATTTCAGTAGGAACTGTACTCTGAATATGGAATTTTGATCTTCTCCTGGATAACTCCACGTGGTATCATCCTCTCTAACAACACTAAACAGGGGGTACACACCATGGCTCCCATTCAGCCCTGCAACCACTAAGGTCACCAGTCACTATTCTACATGCCCTGCATTGCCAAGCAATGCGTTTGTGACTTACATTTTATTTTTATTGGGACAGAACCTCATTGTAAAACAGAACCTCATTGTAGCCAGGACTGGCTGTCCTGCTACTCTCTGCCTCTTCCTTTATGTCTTAAACCATTTTTGTTCCCATTTTTATGTAAATATCTTTTGAAAAAGTACCATCTAATTATGCTTACAAAGGAATTTAGAAGTAAACAACTGGAAGAAAGATTGTGGCAGAAAGCTCTAATAGTGTGTATCAGTATCTTTTACCTCAAAAGGTATAATTTTTGTTAGTTCATACTTCTATTGGTTTGAATCCCAAAATGCTCAGTGCTGGCCACATGGCTCTGATTTGATCTTCCTGAGACTGGAATTCCTGGCATAGACAATGACAATGATAACAACAGTAACAATTAAGCATTTATATAGTTTTTATTATTTGCTAGCATTATTACACAGTTAATGTATAATAATATACAACAACTCTATTACATAGGCATTATTATCTCCACTTAATGTGATAAAACTAAGATATAAAGCAGTTGGAATATTTCTTCAGGTTCACAGCTAAAAGTGACAACCAGGATTTGAGCACAGAATAAGGTATTCCTTCAATGACAACTGATATGCTATTATATCTCAGTCACTTATTTAACAAATGCATATTCTAAGGTAAGCATTGTACAAGGACCTATGTGTATAGTAGAGAACTAAAATCTGATTTTTTCTCTAACCATTCTGAACTAATTAGACACACACAATTAAAGAATAAACAAAAATGAAATTACAACATAAATATTATCAAGAAAACAAGCAAGATGTAGCAATAAAGAATAATCAGTGGATTGTTTAACTCTGTTCATAAGGGACAACTTCTCTAAGAAGGTATTATTTCAACTGATATCTGGCAAATAAAAAGGATCTAGCTGTCAGCAGCATTGAGAGAAAGACTAACCAGATAGGAGTCTCAAACAAGTCAGACCTAGGAAGTTACTTTAGCAAGGAAGAGAATGAGATACGATGGACAGGTTCATGGATCATCAAGTTATGCAAGATCTGGTAGACCACAGTAAGGAGTTTGGATTTTACTCAATACCTAATGGAAAGTTTTTCAAACTACTGAAGTGAAGATTTGCATTATGTATGTATGTATGTATGTGTGTATTTATGGCAGCAGTAATCGAGCTCAGGGCCTCACACTTGCCAGGCAGGCACTGTGCCACAGAGCTACATCCGTGCCATTGAGTTATATCTTTAAAAGATCATTCTGATTGTGGTGAGGAAAATATATTGGAGGAAAGGGCAGAAATTGGAGATATGAAGTCAATTAGGAGAGTATTTAAGTATTTCATATGAGAGATGGTGGTATCATGGTTGGGGGTAGCCAGACAGATCAGGAACCTCAGGGCAGAAGACAAGAGGCATTCAACTACAGACTGGTATTGCACCAGTGGGAAACTGGAAGAATCTTGCAAGTAACTGACTGCCACAGGTGTGGCTAGAGTAAGAGATGAGGCTCACATGATTTGAAGTGCTGAGTAGGAAATACTAATACAGCCCGTTATGGCTGGTGTCTAGATGTCCCTCCAAAGCTTCATGCAGTCATACTGGGGCTTTGTAAGAGGTGGCCGGATCTAGAGAATGAGATGCTGGGACTGATTCATGGTGCAGTGCTAGGTTCAAAGATTAAGGGTGTGAATATGACCTGCCCTAAGGATGGGGTAGTCTGCATAGGATATAAGGGACAGAAAGAGCTATGGTCCTCCCTTGTTACTCTGCTACCTTCTAACCTCAATGAACTGTTTCTTCTCTACGATTCCTGACTGCCATCCACTCTGCCTTGGAACCAGCCAATTACAGACTGAAAACCTCTATACACTGAAAGCTAAGGAAACCTTTCCTCCTTTAACTTTGGGTGTCAGTTATTTTGTCCCAGCAACCAGAGCAGTAACTAAAACACAGCCCTCTCTGTTATCTTTTCTTTAAGAAAATTTGTATCCAGAAATTTTCTACACAACTTCCTCTAAGTCTCATTGACTACCTCTTGCAGTAGTATCCAGTAATGGAACCTGAGATAATTATGGGAGGCTTAGACCAACCCTAGTTTAACCTCAGTTCTGGACATGTTTCCCTTGAATAAAATCAATTTTATTATTAAAGTTCAGTCATTCATTTAATAAATGTTTACTAAATACATCTTTTCAGGCAGGCATTGTACAAGGACCTGTGTGTACAGTAAAGCATCAAACTTGATCCTCGCTCTAAGCAATTCTAAACTAATTAGAGAGACAAGGAGGAAGCAGGGAATGGCTACTGACTGGACAAACAAAAGTATCTGCCACCAGGTAGGTCTGAGAGAAAAACCAAGAATTTTTTTCATTTTTCAAAATTGGTTACACAGTTAATGGGTTTCATTTTGTTAGATTCGTACATATACATAATGTATGATGATCATTTTCCTTCTCTTTATCACTCTGCTTACACCACTTATCCCCCTAGTTTAACATATGGGAAGTAGTTTCACTGTGCATAATATATTTTACTCATATCTACTCCCCCTATTTTTAAAAATATGTTCCACTTCAAAACATCTGAGTATGGGCATCTCTAAATTCCAAACATGGAATTCAAAAAAAGTTTTAAGCTTTATGTTGTTGTTGTTGTTGTTTAAAGTTTAGTATTCTGCTTAAAATGTGCTGCATTGCTGAGAGCGTATCAGATTTTGGAAAGTTTTGAGAATATGAGTGGGAAATCAAATGGGGCACAAAGGACCAGGAGGATTTTAGTGAGTGTATCAAGATTCAGTTTTACAACCTGGAGACGTGACCCTCCTCACAGCCTGCCTTTCCAAGAACAGCTGAGCATGAAGGCCAAAGAGAACACATGGCACAGCAGTTGGGAACCATCATTCGCAGCAGCCCAGCTGCCTGGGCACTTCATAATGAGAGTGTTTAATTAGGAAGGTCTCGCTGTTACTGGGGCGCCAAGGGATCCATGCGAATATGAGAAAAGTGAAAGCAGGACAGCTTTTGTTGTTGTTTTAGACACAGTACGGCACCAGAACACGCTCCTTCTTCCACCTAGGTAGTGATGCTCTAGGGAGACAAAAGACCTGGGTTAGAGCGAACCAGACAGACAGGCGTGGTAATGAGTAATGGCTAAGGAGTTAGAGAGAATTTGGGTCAAAGATGGCTTTGACCATGGAAAGGCTCCTTTTCCTCTCTGAATGCTAGTTCCTTCCTAAAATGGTAATGTCTACTCTAGAGACCTATGATGAGACAATGACGTAATATAAGAAAAGGGGTCAGTGACTTCACTCAATAAAACAAAACTTTGCTTAAAATTCTGGTAATGTAATAACCAAAAACCAGGAGACGATGTGAATGTCCAACAATAGATCAAATAGCTAAATCACAGAGCAACTATGTAATTGAATATTATATAACCACTTATAATTATGTTTTAAAGAATATGATAAATAAATATTTAGCATATAATTTACCTGAACAATATAGGATGAAGCATGCATATAATTATGATTAGTAAAAAGAAAATTATACATCAGAAGGTTGACAGTGGTACTTGGGCTGAAAGGTTCTAGATGATCTTGGTTTCCTTTATTAATACAAACAAAAATTTGTAATTTTCTAGGTTTCCTATGATGAAAATACATTGTTTTTATAAGAACGTAGAAATGTAATTGAAGATCATAAATAATGATTTTTCAATGTCAGTGATTGTTACTTTTTCCTAATGTATTGTTCTAATTTGCTGTTCCCCAAATCTACTTCAGGTTTAGCTCCTGGGAAAATGGCAACAAGCCAGCAGAAACCAAAAATATGTACCTAGATGAATTAAAAGGATTTTTCTTCACTTCTCTGGGTGGTTTGTCTGGCTGGGTGTGCCTCATTCTGGGAGGAAGTATGTGTCACCAGAAAAGAATTTCATTCTTTGCAGCAAAAAATGATGGCTAGTGGAGAGAGAGAAAAACACTGAGGCATGCTTCTCACAGCTTCTGCTCGATTGTGGTCAGACCAGCTCTCCTTCCTAGCTGGGAAAGAGGCACTTCTAGGGGCCGCCCTGTTGTAACTGAGCAAGAATGTGCAAGGCCTCTGGTGTTCCCAGGGCCAGTTTGGCTTGAGCCCTGGCCAGTAATTTTGGCTTTAGCTCAGGAAAGAGTCACTGCCTCTTTTGGGGCTTCAGTTTCTTGAACGTAAAGTTCTGTGTTTCTTTTACTCTCATTCACAAGGACCTTGCAGGAGGGATAGACAACTAGCACTTTCTTCTGTTTTGCATCCAGAGGTTAGTTTCTGGCTCAATTAACAGCTGTGACTAAAACAAGGAAATTGTTCTAAGGGACTCTGTAAATATGTCATGCATTGTTGGCCATCATGTTTGTAAGCATGGCCCTCCAGGTATATTTATTTCTGAGGGAAAAACATCTAAAGGAAATATAGTGAAAGTTAAGACCTGACAAATCCAGATGGCAGCGGTGAAAGAGTGAACGGAATCACATAGTATCCATGTTAATCTCTTTGATTTGTGCTGTTCTCATTCACAAAATATCTATGTCACTGGACTATTTTGTGCCTTGAACAAGAATTATTATGTAAAAGGTGTAGCACATTTGTGTTCTCAGTAAAGGTTAATTTTCTTTCAGCAAGAGGAGTGAAAGGGAGCTCTCAGTTATCTTTTAGTGGTAAAATTGGACCTTTTAATTGAAAGATTTGATCACAGTCATCTGGTTGCTATCCCATAGTGTCTAGATGCCATAGAGACATATACTTTGCAGCAGAGATAGATTGGATAAAAAAAGATAGACTATGACATTGATCTCAACTAATATTCCACCCAAGCAATGTTAGAAGCCTTCAGGGCTAATGTGTGAAAGTATAATTAGCTGTGTACTAATTTTTCTAGCACATATACTAAGTATTGTACCAGCAACTGGAAATTAGGGCCAAGAAGATATAATCCCTGCTAGATACATACTCAGGGGTAGAGCACTCGCCTCACGTGTAGGCAAGGGTTCAACCCCAGCACCCTCACATGGAAAGGAGAATGGCCACAAAGAATTCACTGTCTAGTATAAGAAAGAGAAGGGGGCAGAAACAAATTAGTACAAAATAATGCAGTACTAATTAATAGGCCTGTGGAGGAAGTAAAGCATCCACCCACACTTAGCAATAAAATAAGGCTATGTCGCTTTAGTAATGAGATCTACAACTCTCATATAACTTTAAAGTTTAGGAAATAATAATAAGGTTCTGTTTGCTGAAAACAAAGAGGCACTGGCTCCACAAAGGATGATCTCATTTAGGTAAAAATATAAAATAAAGCTAAATGTGTGAGTATACATAGTTGCAGAAGTAGATACAAAGTCTAGGAAGGCAACACACCGAAGTGTTTACTTGGAGAGACAAATGATGGGAGGTTGATAAGAAGGGAAGTCCCTTGTTGCCTATATATTTCTGTATTACTGGAAGATTTTAAATCAATGATACACTCATATATCACTTATATACTGGTTGTATTATTATATGTGTACAGAAAATGGAAGGTGAGCAATAAGTCTTACCCCAAATGGCCACATCTGTGCCTTCATCTGCTTAGAATGTGACACTTTGTTCAGGTGTCACATTCTAAAGATCCTATTTAAAATTACCACTTCCTGACAGTTAAAATCCCAACACCCTTCTCTGGATCATCCTTTTTTTAAAACAAAATTTTAAAATCTATTTTATTGGCACATTTTATACATGCATTGTGATCACATTCAATATTGAGGGCTTGTACCAGTACATGACACATTTTGATTCTCATTTTTTCTGATTCCCCTGCCCTCCCTATGGATCATCCCTTTTCATAGCACTTACTACACATAGCACATCCTCTATATTTTGCTTTTAAAACATCTATTGTTTGTCTCCGCGGCTAGAGTGCAGCCTCTGGGAGAGCTCAGACTGGGTCGTGCTGGTTTACTCCAGACATGAGGCAGGTGGCCCCAGGCCAACCTTATCTGTGCAGCAGCGTCAGCAATTATTTTAAATGCAGAGCTGATATATGTTTTTCTTTATTTCCTCTTTCTGCTACTTGGTACTTAAATTAAAAGCTCTTTTATTTCAAACCAGAAGTTGCCTGGGAGAGGAGGAAGGAGACTCTACTAGGAGCCACGACAGAGAGTGTGGGGCTGGCAGGAGCCAGGGTAGGTAGCCGGGGGAAACCTCACCGAACACCTGGCGGGGGAGACCAAGTCCCTCCTGGAGGATTCCCTGGCTGTCTCATTCATTCCAGACAGTGGAGTAAGTGCCAAGTCAGGGGTCACTGATTCACAAAGGGTTTGCTGGCCCACGCTTTCCCATCCCCAAACAGAGGGCCCAGAAACTTATCCTCCCCTCCATCCAGCAAATGCTTTTTTTAAATCTGGTTTCTACTTAGGTTTCAGCCCATTCTTTGCTGGGCCACTGGCTTCTTGTTTTCTTTGGGAACCAGATTCTTTTTAAGTTGAAGCCATAAAGAGGATGAAATCCATTACCTGATACTTTTCTATTCAGCTATTCAAGCCGTGCCACAGATGGAGGCCCTGTGCCACACTCACTCACTGTGGGCAGTGGCATCTAAAGCCGGCACTTTGAAGAAGGCACATGTGAAAGCGAGTGCTCGGGGTTGTTTCATTCTTTTCTTTCTCCATTTCCCCGTCTATTCTGTTTGTAATACAAAGCCACTGTCCGGAGAGAATGACTGTATAGACAACAATCTTCATCACAAAGTGCCATCCTTAGAGCCATGCACGGAGAGGGTCATGCTGGGGCAAAAGGGAAGCCACCTGAATTCTCATAATTTCTCTGCTACTAAACTTTCTCCATGATCTTAGTCAAATTGTGTCAATTGTGCCTCAGTTTCTTCATCTGCGAAGTCCTCAAAGGGTTTCTGAAGTCCCCGCCCGCGTCAGTTTTGTTCGATTGAGGACCAACAGTGACACCTGGTGGTTCCTTTTGAGCCGAGCCTTCTTTTTGTTTCTAGCTGACTGTGGAAGGGAAGCCTGTGTCCCCTTACCCCACCTCACTGGGGCGGTTTCACTCAGCACCATCCTAACCTTGTCCCCCACCAAATTCAGAAAAGGCTTCCTCCCTCGGTTCACTTCTGGCAGATGTGAAGGCCTATGTTTCTGTGATAAGGTGTGAGGTTGGATGTCTATGTGAAGATTTGAACCGGGGTGCTTTGTAGGGTTAGCAGTGCAGCTCTCTCTAGGGAGGAGCCTATGTGGACCTTGCCAAAGAAGTACAATTGGAGACTTTCTTGTTTACTAGGTATCCCCTAATTTATAAAATTCCCAGACTCCAAATTTCTCTGTGCCTAAATTTCACATGCATAAAATAAAGTTGCTATTAGCAGTGCCTTCAAACTTGTAGTTTATTCACTCTTTTATGTATTGATTAATCAAATACTTAATGAGCATTTTTCCAGTTTCAAGTTCTAAGAACCTATCTGTGCCAATAATGCAAACTTGAGAAGACACAGTACCTAGGCTTCAAGAATTTGTTCTCGTCTAATGGAAAGGGAGACAGATAAACCTCCAATCACTACGTAATAAGATACACCACAAGTTGGGCAGCGTAGGCACAGGACGGAGTAGGGTCTGAGGAATACATCCAGCTAGGCTAGGAAAAAAGTGTGACAGACGATAGAACACTGAAATAAGAATCTTATAAAATGAGTAGCTGTTTGCCAAAGGAGGCTCTCTGGTAAAACAACAGTGGAGATCGACATAAAGTTTATATCCCTAATCTCGAAAAAAGGAAATCTTGATCTACTCTAATGCTCTTCCAGATCTTATCTCCATTTCCCTGTTTCCTGTTGTAGTCAAACACTCCAAAAATGCGACACTCATTCTCTGTTTCTACTTCCTTCCTTCTGGTTCAAACTTCAGCTCATCCTGACTCTGGGGCTCCCCTCAGTGAGTAACGAATGTGGGCAGGAGATCCATGTACGCCTAAGTCCATAGCTCAGGTTTGCTGTCAGTTGCACTTGCCACAGTGAGGTAGTGAAACGCTTTAATATCAGTGCCCATGTCATCCCCTCTCCCGCTCATGTTCCTGGCTCCCTGTCCACTGCTGCTCGGCCTCCACTCTCAGCTGTTCCTACTCCACCCAACGTGAAATAATTCCCTAGTGTCAGTCTTGGGCCTGCTTCTTTGTTTTCCACCTTGGGAATCTCACTCGTTCTTATGGTTTTAAATATCATATGTCAGCTCCTAACTGCACAGACTCCAACCTGACCTCTGAAATCCATGCTTTTCAGCCACTGAGGCCTTATCTCACGTGTTATATGGAACTAGTGACCTTCCCTGACATTTTTCCTTTACGTCTGTGTCTTGCTAGACAGAAATTTCCATATGGCCAGATCCATCTCTACTTTCTTCAATACTGAATGTTTTCTGATTAAAAGAGTTCTTAGTGGGTACTCAGGAGTTATGTTTACTGAATGACCAAGTGAAATTTACATAAGCAAATTGTTTCAAGTCACAGAATAATTATGTGGCTTTTTATTGGTCAATTGGTCCAGCTCAAATTCGGCCTCACAGAGTGTCATAAACTCAATTGTAGGGTGTGATCTAATTTTTAATTGTTTTTTGATGCAAAGTCTTATCCTTTTCTAGAGACTAATTCTCCTTTCCCCCATTGTCTATTCTACTCCAGTCATAGATTTTTCCATTTTGCGATTATTTGGATTCTTTATCAGTAGTCCTCCTGTCAGTCAATTTTTTTTTAAGGAAATGTTGTAGCTATAGCAGACTATGCTCCAGTTTAGTGGGTATTCATATCTTGGATGCTTTTGACCAACATGTGTGATTCCCAGTATCGAGCAGCAAGAGGCAGAAACAGTGGTCCAGGCTCTGAAAAGGGAAAGCCACTCCTAGGCTCACTCCCAGAAATCCTGGCAAATAGAAGCTTTGGGAAACATATTCAGTTTACAGGGAAATAAAAGCGAACCTTTTTTTTGCTGGGGTCCATTCTACCTTGAAGTTCCTGAGGCACAGAGGAGCTCCTGGGAGCTTGAGGGGCTGGGAAGTGGAGCATCCTCGTCTTGTCTGTGTAACAAGAGACTTCAGGCAAGGAGGCTGTTAGTCACCTGGGGAAGTAGTTTTTAGAATAAACCTCCAGTCACATCATTCAGAAAGATCTGGGAATGTTTATAAACAGGCAAATTTGGCAGTGGTCAAGGGTTCTCTCTCCCATATCATCGCTGGGCAACAATGACCAAGTCAAACGCGATGAACTTCTGAAATTGAGTTCTAGCTGTGTGTCTGATAAATTGTATGGCTTTTAATCAATCACTTTACCTTTCTGATCCTTCATCCCCTATGCTTTAAAGTGGTCAACATAAAGTACTCGCCCAAATTCTTGAATATTAAATCAGGTTATACTGCAAAGGCAAAACAAAATGCCTAATCACCATAGTTTTGTAAAAAGTAAATACTTTTATTGAATCAAAGGAAATGCCTGGGAGAGAGAGAAATTTTCCCTAAAAATGTTTTTTTCTTGCCAGAGATTTATCTCAAGTGGGACTGTGCCTACCTTGCAAACACAAGGGCTTGAGTTTGATTCCCAGTACTGCAAAAAAAAAAAAAAGTTATTCTTGACTTCAAGTAGTACACCAGCATTGGGGTGTGGCTTGTGGTTTGCACAACTGTTCATTTACTCCTGTAGTGTGTTTGTTCATCTTCACACTCCTGTAGCTACTAAGTGCCTGTATACATATATACACAGTGCATGCACATGTAATGTTTGCTGACTTGAAGTAAACTAGACCTGTACTGTAGCTGCTAGCCAAGGTGACTATTAAGCATGAAGCACTTGACATGTGGTTAGTGTCAATTAACTTTTCTTTAAATATAAAGAACACATCAGATTTCAAAGATATAGTATACAACTTTTATTGATTTTCAATTAATAATTTAATATCATGTGTTGAAATTATAGTGCACACATTTGAGTAAACAAAATATGTTACTGGAGTTCATTTAGCCTGGTCTCTTCCCCCCACCCCGTTTGCAGTGCTGGGGATTGAATCAGAGACGCTCCACCATGGAGCCATAGTGAGGTCCTCGGCCCTTTTTCATTTTTATTTTGAGACAAGACTACACCACCACCTGGCAGAAATATCTGTTGAAATGGTGATCCTGAGCATCCTGAGCTGCTGAGATTACAGGTGTGCAGCACAACACCTAGCATCCTGCTATTTTTTAAAAAGGTGATTACTAGATGCTTTTAGATCACTAGATTTTTTTTTAGTTAGATATTTAAAATGTATAATTTATACATTATATTTCTATTAGAGAGAGATGACTTAGACTACACCACCAGCTGCCAGAAATATCTGTTGAATATATCCTGGATTCTTTCTCTGGGTGGCCTCCTCACCTCTAAAAGATGTACAAGTATATCACTTCCAGTTAGAGGAGTCTGGGATTTTATAACTTCACACTACATTTCTTGCGGAATACTGATGAAATCGCTGCTATATGTCCAACAGTTTTATGTGAACTGACATTAACTCTGTCTAATCAATGTAAGAGGGAAGAATAGTTCTAATCATTTTATAAGTAAGAAAGAGAAAGGAGAGAGACTTGGTATAGTCACCTGTCTAGTAAGTGACAGCAAGACTGGGATCCTGACCCCTCTCGACTGGTTGTGAGAATTACGAGTCATATAGGTGATTGTCCTGTGTGGTGTTTCCTTGCTTAGAATAATCATGTTATCACTGCGGTTGTTATAAAAACCTAGGCAAGAGGCTCCATGAAAATGTGTGGAGAGGCAGCACCCCCAGTGCTGCCAGTTTGGGTAGATCATTGACACTCAGCAGTAAAGAACTGAGGGGCTTCTAAGAAGAGAGTACCAAGAGCTGGGCAAGCAGGGAGGCTGGTAGTTAATTGTTCACCAGCCTCAGAAGATAAGGCCGGGAGGATCCAATCTGAGGTCCAGTGAAACATTGACCAGCTCTGATTTATATGCAGGAATGTGTGGTAGGGAGGCAAGGAAAGGTCAGGGGAGCAGTCCGCACCTGAGACAGCTCCCATGGGCAAAATTCCTCTCCCAGAGAACAGGAGAGGGAAAGGCCATGTGCTCAGAGGGGAGGAAAAGGCCTCTGGCCCCAAAGTACATTTATTTTGCCAGCTTCTACAACCATTTCCAGGACCTGTGGGAGAGAAAAAATACTGAGGTCATGTTTGGCCCTTTCAACCCACCATACCCTACTAAATTTTGAAAGCAGGGATAGGGAGTGAAGGCTAGGAAAAACAAAGAACAAATAAGATATTGCCTTTGCCTCAGAGCCAAACTGGAAAATGCAATGACTGGCCTCAAAGGCCCTTAGACCCAGGTTCAAGTCTTGGGTCCACTTAGCTATGTAATCCTAAGCAAGTCAATTACTCTCAAGAGTCTCACTTTACTCATTTGGAAAAGAAGAGTAATAAAGCTTTCCTTCAAGTGATGTTACAGTGATTATATGACAGTGAGAAAGCTCCTGGCTCCTCATTCTACAATGTTGAGCAGAAAAGTAAGAAAGATAACACCATCATTTAAAATCTCCAAGGCCTCCCCACACCCCAGGGAAAGGTTCAAGCTTCCCTCCCTCTGCAGTCTAGACCCAGCTCATTCCCACAGCTGCCCTCTCACACCCAGCCTCCCACCCTCACCCCTCCCTTGGCAGCTTCTGATCTGTGACACTTTGAGAACCAATATCCTGGATGCAGAAGCTCACTGTTCGTTCCTTACTATGTTGTGAAATCACCAAGTCACCTTGGGGAGATGAGCCTTTAGAAGCCCTCCTCTAGCACAGCCCACCCACTGCCGTGACCCTCTCCTGGGCTTAGCTCTTGGTTCAGTGTGGCTGGACTTGCTCATCATAGTCACTGCTTGACAAGGACTATGTTGCATTTCTCTTAAGATACAAAACAAAAATTTCCTGGCTGGCTGCCTGGTTTCTGTTATTTATACCCAGATTAAGTTTCTTTTGGACTGCTTTATAAAGCCTGTGGATGGTAGACTGAAAGTGATTTACATTTTCTCTTGGCAAGAAATTATCCAAGGGAGAATTGCCTTGAGAAATAACTATTTAGCTGAAGTTCTTGCGTGGTACGTATGGGGGCTGTTCCCATACATACCTGTGCCTGGGGCTGCTCTGGTTGATAAACTCCCTCTCTTTGATTGACGGCCTTCATCAGTGCAGGATGAGCAAGGAGAAAGCTTTACAGATCTTCCAGTCTTACCAGTAACAGGGTTGCTGTGTTTTGGTTTAAATTTGATTCTGAACTCCCAGCAATCCAGGGAAAAAGAACAAATCAGGCGCGCAGCTGTTATAATCAGAAAGGAGGGCCCGCATACCCTTCTTGGATATATTAAAGCACTGCAATAACTTCCTCCTGGATACTTACTGCATACTGATGGCAGCATGTTTAGGGTTTGTAGCAACCACTCAAAGTAGCTGCTTCTTACTATTTTTTTCCCGGTACCATGTTCATCTACAGAAAGCTGATATATACCAGGGATCAAACTCAAGACTTTTTGATTGCAGAGCAGGTGTGGTACCACTGAGCTAAATCCCTGCCTCTAGCTTCATATTATATAGCTGAGAACCTCAGACTCACAGAGATGAAAACTTCCAAAAGACTTTCCAGTTTAGAGGAGTTGGAGTCTGAATCATTACCTAAGTATTCCTGACTAGCTACTAATGTACCCTATTCTCTCCATTGATTTGTCCTTAGCACTGTTTTGATGGCAAATATACTTCTTTGTGTAGTTGTTTGACCTTCAAGGGGAAAGTTTTGAACTTTGGAGTTTGCCTGGTGTCCTGTTCAAAGGGGAAATAATTTATGTGATTGAGTCAAGGAGCTCTGCCTCATCCCCTTTCCCATTAATAAATAAATACAATTGAGGGCTGGAGATTTAGCTCAGTGGTTCTGGTGTCTGCCTAGCAAGTTCAGGGTCCCTGGTTCAATCCTGGTAACCACATACAACAAGAGTAGGCATGGTGGCTCACACCCACCAACAATCAGTACCACATACCACAAATGCCGGGCATGGTGGCTCACGCCTGTAATCCCAGCACTCAGGAGGCAGAGACAGGAGGATTGCTGAGTTCCAGGCTTGCCTGGGCTACACAGTGAACTCAGGGCCAGCCTGAACTACAAAGTGAGACCCTGTCCCAAAATAAATAAATACATACAATTGAATATGTGTTGAATCCACCATTTTTCCTGTTAAACTTCACAAAAACTGACTGACATAGTCTTAATAAAAGGTTGTTACCAGTAGCAAGGACACACACAGAGTTGAATAAATGGGGACCTATACTATAAAGAAGGTACTGTACCTGAAGGAGCTCATACCCAGGGCTTGCAGCCGGACTGGGACACCAGAACCAGGACTGGAGCCGTTTCTCAAGGGCGTGTCATCTCTTTGCTTTGCTCCTCTGCTCTTCTGTGTTAGGATGAGGCTCCTAGTTTCCCAGTACAAAGATCTCCATTTGGGTCATACTTTTAGATTTTGACTGGTAAATTTAGCAAAAGGTCCAGGCACTCATAGCTTAGCATCTTCCCTCCCTTTTTTCTTTTGGAGGCCCATGGTCATCCTTCCTTCCCTCCCTCTCTCCCTCCCTCCCTCCAACAAAGAAGGGCATCCTCCAGCTATTCAGGGTTGTTCCCGAGAAGGTGTTTCATTAAAGGTCAGTAAGGCTGTGCTACACTATGTTTATCTACAGAAAACTGATATGTTGCTACTTCTCTGCTATAACTTCTTCAGTTCCTTAATTAGCTTGGAAGTGAGGAAAGGGGAATCTACTTATCGGGGTCCCTCAACCTTAAACATGTGGCCAGAAAGGGCTACCAGATATGATCTCACCCCCACTACCCAGACCAAGAATTAACAGAGGCTTTGGATTCTATTCTCAAATTATTTTGAGTTTACTGGCTGATTCAACTTGGGCTGGTTCATCTTTGGCCCAGTCAGCTCAGTCAGGAACCTGGAGTCACATGTTCCAAGTAAGAGAGGGAGTTGACAGAGGAAAAGAATCACTGCTGAGTAGATACCTCAGGGTTTCTAACACAGGTGGATATTTCCCCTTCACTGTTACCCAGGAAGGAGCTGCATCTTAGGGAGGAGACAACCTCACAGCAAATATCTGAGCTGAAATTCATTCCTAGGTTTGACTGAGTTTAAGAACGGTGTTCCTTTCACAGAATTATGAGGCCCTGGGCCAGGCTTTCTCCAGATGACACCGAATAGGTGCATGGCATCCTAAGTTATTTCGTCCTAAGTTATTTTCTAAGTACAGCACCTTCTTTATAGTATAGGTCCCCGTTTAATACTTCTGGCAGCAAGGCAGAGTTCAGATATTATGTTCCTGCTCTAGTAACCTGTCCTTTTCCTTTCTCTTCGGGACTGTTCAAGATTATGAGGCTGCAGAGACTAATGGAAAGTCTATTGTATATGCTGCAGGAAGTCTCCAGATATAAGCTTTGTCTCCTTAAATCACACAGATTTAGCCTTCAGTTCTTTGGTCATCATGTAAATTTTCCATTAATTTAACAAATGTATAAAGTAGCATATAATACATATTCTTATATATTCATATATAAGGTTATATTACATATATGTACCAATACAGGATACATATATTTAATTACTACATCAATAGATACATTGAGTACGAACCACATGACAGGCACTTAAAAACACAAATCTTACCAGATGCTCAGCTCCTGTATGACAAGGGTAAATTAAAACTGCTCTGAAGCTAAGGGTTTTGAAGACACAGGGAGGTAGTAGCACAGGCAACTTGTCCCCTCCTTCATCGTCTCACATCACTTCCCTGCAAAGTATACTCCTCATGACTTGCCAGTTGGTCACATCCCCCTTGTGTTTCCTATAAGACCTGTTGCTAAGGTCACTGCTGGTCCAGAACAGCTTAATATGTCTGGGGCACACTGGCCATTTTGGATCTTCAAGCACCAGCTGCATCGTTAGAAGTTGCGGTTTTAAGGTTGGGTTGAGCAAGAAGACAACAAAGTTGTTGGGTAGGAGGTTTGTGAGCCACACCACACCTCATGGCAAAGTATTACCAAGCCATGGCTGCTGCATTAGTGGTGATTGATAGGACTCACATCAAGAGACTCACCACTGCTAATGGAGCCAAGGCCATGATTAGTGAGATGTCAGTTCATTCAGGGTGTAGTATACTATTGATCTGCTGGAACTTGCTGACCAGATAGGTTTGGTCATTTCAATGGGAACAGCATGTCAGTCAGACTCCTAGGGCAAACGTTATCCACGTAGGCAAATCCAGATCATACCAGTCTCCTGGTTTGCTTCTTTCCACAAGGTTTAAAGCCCTTAAGAACTTAGCCTGGGCCTCATAGTGCACATTTGTAACCCTAGCAGTCAGGTGGCTGAGGCAGGAGGATCACCAAAATTTCTAGGTTACGCTGGGCTACACATGTGTTCAAGGCCAGTGTAAACTACATGGTGAAACCCTGAGTCAAAATAATAATAATAATGTAATGGCTTCTTTTCCAGTGATAACCAAAAAGAACCTAAATGTTAGAATTCATGCTTATGGCTGGCCTACAAGGGTTATAAAATAGAATCCCCTTCCCCCTCACTAAACTTGAACATAAATATGTGATATCTCAGCCACTCTGTTTCCCAGTGATGATTCAATATAGAAAATCAGGACATATAACACAGAAAAGTAAACAAATAAACTAAATAACAATGACCTTTTACTAAAGCTTGTGAGATTTCCTTGGAGTGGAGAGTGGGCGGGTGTTCCTAATGTTGTTCCTATTGCTCTGCAACGATATGAAACTTTACAGGATAAGTAGGATATTTTTTGTCCCAAAATAGGGAGCGGATTTTCTTTTCTTTTTTCTTTTTTCTTTTTTTTTTGACATAGGGTCTCACTTTGTAGTTCAGGCTGGACCTGAGCTCACTATGTAGCCCAGGCAAGCCTTGAACTCAGCAATCCTCCTGTCTCTGCCTACCGAGTGCTGGGATTACAGGTGTGAGCCATCACACCTGGCACAGATTTTCATTTTTTAAGAACTACATAAGTAACATTTTTGTTCTCTAAGATTTCTAAGCATCCAAACATTCTCAACACGTATGGGTGAGGCTGAGGAGAAAGAGGTTCACTTATGCACACCAGGTGGGAGCATAAAGTGTACAACCCACTGGAAAGTGATGCCCCAACACTTGTAAAGTATAAACTCACACACACTTTTTT